>JAVDPK010001341.1:282695-312321 GCA_034780415.1 Cichlasoma orientale | reverse complement strand
AGAAAGAAAGAAAGAAAGAAAGAAAGAAAGAAAGAAAGAAAGAAAGAAAGAAAGAAAGAAAGAAAGAAAGAAACAAACAAACAAAAACACACACATCAAACAGCTTTTTTTATTCTACTCCAGACATTTTATCATTTCAAATAAGTATAGTTCAAAAATGCTTAAAACTAAAAAGCAGCAACAAGTGTAAATGAAGGAATTTTTCCACACCTGGAGAACACAAACATTAACGTATATGTGCAATGGACCATTTTCTGAGACAAATCAACTAAAATAAACTTATGCCTGGCAAAACTGCTGTGTGTCCGAGTCCATCTGCAAAGTCTAAACATCTTAAACGCCTCAGTTTAACAGGCAGCCAGACTGCTGGAATATGAGAGACTGGCAGCTAAATCGTCAGTAGGTGTCATCTTAGGTAAGGAGGAGTTCAATTTTAAAAGAACAGACTGCATCCTTTTATGTTGTTTTTAGTGAATTGAAGAGTGGCTCCATCAGAGGACTCCCGGGGGGGGGGGGAACGAAATGAAAGGGCCCAGAGAAAGTCTAAGTGATAAAGCACCGGCAAGCAAACAGCAGCCTGAGACTGTAGCACAAAAACATGTGGAGTAGGGAGGGTCAGTCCCTTTCACTGACAGGGTACTCACATCTGCCAGCCCTCACAACTATATTGTAGTGAGCTACAACCACTTTTGAATAAGGGATTTATTTTGAATATGTGGGTATTCACAGGTGTTATTCTGTCATTTCTGAAAGCTCAGGCAGATTTAAATGCAAAAAAGAAAAGAAAAACTGGCTGCCTTTTAAGCATCTCATCCATTTGCCAGTCGTGCAGAGCCCCGAGTCTAAGCAGATTTTCACAAGCTCCCGTAATCATTTGGTGCAGGATGTGGACAAAACCCAGAAAAAGGCAAATGTAATCAATAAACAGGAAGGAAGTGAAATGGCAGAGTATTTTTTTTTTTGTGCAGGGTTCCCCATTGTAAAATTGATTTTGTAATCAATCACATTTATTAGAACACTAAAAACATGTAATCAGGATATTGGGACTATAATTAAAGCAGTGGGGCTCTTTAACTTGCTTGAGGGCACTCTCCTTCCTGCCACACTAACTTGACACAAATTAGACTGAAAACACAGATTACTGTGCAATTAAACAGGAATAAATAAATATGATCCAAGAGCATGGATTACAGAAAGTTTCATTTAAAAAAATGTGATTTTGCAATTTTTGTGCAGAAGAAAAAAAAAATACTTTTGCTCATTTAAAAAAAAAAAAGCATTTAACAATATTTTTCTACATAATTGTGTGCTTTGTAACTCATTCTGAAGTGTCAATTTCAACAATAATTTCATTTAAAAAAAAAAGTATTTATGTGATGGTTAATGCACCAATATATGCACAAGCTCTTTAATCAAAATAATATTTTATTGCTAATATATAATTATTGTTATCTATGAATTTAGCTTTACAAAAAATCTGAAAAAAAATAGTGAAGCACATTATTATTATTATATTTTTCTTAAGATGTCAAACTGCAGTTATTTACTTGAAGGTTATGGTTGATTAATTTCTGACTTCTCAAAAAACAGAAAAAAAAAGAAGTCCAGTCTTCCCATTCAAATTTGGGAATAAAAAAAACATAAATTCAGTTTGTTATTTGCACGATTAATAACTTTTAACTAATTTTTAGTTTTAAACAAGTTTTTGACAGATTTCTAAAACATTTGTTTTCTTATTTTCATATAGAGATATGGTTTAAATGGTTAATCCACATAGTTTCTGTATTTCTGTTAGATTTATTTATTTATTTTTATTTATTTATTGTAAATATCAGAGAGTATGCAGCATGCAGCTACGTAGAGAGGTGAAAAATAAAGCTAAAACATTTGTGACCAAACTGCAGCTCCTCAAGCATCCACGTTAGGTTGGTTTCAAAAGCAAAAGAAAGTCCATGACCATCAACTTTCATGTTAAACTGCGAAACTTTACAACATTAAAGAGCAAGTTTATAACCTGGTACAAACTTACCTCTTCATGACAGCTCTAGGCTAATTTTAATAATTGAACTGGACTTCTCATCCATCTTAGCAGGGATCTTCCAGGAAATCTTTCAGAGGAAAATTCTAATATTCACCAAAAAAAGTTATTAGCAACATGCAAATAAAATGATTTGCATATGTTTATTTACTGCAAAGACAAATCTCGTATTTACAAATATGCTCTTCTAAACCTTAGCCAAAACCCACCTCATCATGACTGTTAATTAGTGGCATTTGGAAGAATCTGTTTAATTGGCACTCCAGGGCAAAGTGTTAACAATTAATAAATCTCCATCTGATTCCCCATATAAGTGATAGCTCATTAACAAACAAGCTCCATAATCTAATTCGCCTTGATGTCTTCCACTTTGGTTTGGCGTGTGTGATCAGGTCATGAGAAGTGAATTGATGAGAAGCCCTGAAGGACGGGAGGAGTTTTGGAGGTTCTCTTTCATAACAGAACTGACCAACTTTGAAGTAATATTTTTAACAGAAAGCCCCGAGGCTTGAACTTGTTCATTAAAGGTAAGGGGCATCTATTTTTAATGTTACCAGAACTCTGTCAACAAAAGAAGTCTTTTGATGTACATTAAAGCACCAGGCTCTTGAGTCCCAAAATATAAATGAGTTGGGAAAGGCTGACTTTGGTGCATTACATCATCACCGATGAAAGCTTAACCATGTGATCAGCTTTAGAAGTTCATTCCTGGTCAGATTTCACTGTTTTGGATAAAAGTTATGATGTTGTGAATGGCACTGGCTATAGAGGGGATTCACTGCAACACTAGTTAGTTGGTAAGTGTTGCAGTAAAGATGGCTTATTATTCCCATCTGAAACATCTATCACATTTTACATACCCCAGGGTCTCCCCTCTAGGAATGATGAAGTTAGTGAGTGGCCAATTTTGGACCTGACTGTATTTCACCATTTGCTGAATGGACTGCTTTGAGTGGATCACTGATACTTTGACCTTTCTTTTAGCACCACTTTGAGGTTGGCATATATTGGAAAATTTAGCAGAGACTCTTGGTACCTGTTATGAAGTTTGATTCAGAAATTCAAGGTTATTTTAGGTGAAACTTCAACTTCGTCACTCTCCTTGCTTACTGTTGCTCTGGTATCATGATCAGGTTTATAGAACAATGACATCAGTCCAGCTGTGCTTTGTGCGTTTTGCTTATTAGCTGCTAATGATGAACATTAAACAGGATGTTAGTGTCACTGTGAGCATATTATCATGCTGATCGTTCCTCAGGTCAGTCTTACAGAAGTGAATGCATAGCTGTACATAAAGTGGTTGCTACTTCCTCCATAGGTGTAAGGACGATGGCTACAATGGAACGGAGATTGGGGGGAGGTTGATTCTGTAGTTGGCAATCATGATGATGTGCTTCTTCACTTGGTACCCACAGAAACTGTAGGAAGAGAACCAAAAACATATTTTTCATGTATTTTGGTTCCCTGATTTGCTCACATTAGAATGGACATGTTAGTTGAGGAACACAGTCAGACATCATTTTCAAAATCTGATTACCCAGTGGGATTACAAAACTTGGGCCAACAGTAATTAGGAGCACTTGCCACGATGGCTAAATAATTAGCATGTATCCATTCATTTTCTATCACTGCAGTGTAAGCAGAGATGTGTAGGCCTTTCTGTCTTCCCAAACACCTCCTCAGCCTCTGCCGGTGGGACATGAAGGAGTTCTGGAGTTCTGAATCTCTCCAGCATGTCTGCTATGGGGTCTCTTCCCAGTTCAACATGCCCCAAACACCTCATCTAGGAGGCATCCAGGAGGCATGCTAGTCAGATCCCTGAACCACCTCAACTGGCTCCTTTTGATGTAGATGAGCAGCGATCGCTACTCTGCATCTGTATTACTGCAGACATGACAAAAATCCATAAGCCAGTTTCCTGCCCCACTTTTCCCTTAACAAGAACCCCAGATACTTTTACTCCACAATTTGAGACAGCAGCTTATCGCTAACCTGGAACTGGCAGTCCACCCTTTCCCACCAAAGGACCATGAGCTCAGACTTGGAGGTGCCAGTTCTCATCAAAGCTTCCTTACACTCAGCTACAAATCACTTGGAGGTTTGACGAAGCCAGCAGAACCATGTGATCTGTGAAAAGCAGAGACGACATCTTGAGACCACCAAACTTGACACTTCTTGCCCTTTGACTGCGACTAGAAAACTCTTTGGATACCATGCCAAATTCCTGATCATTTCCTTAAAAGTTTACTCTGTCAACATTTGATATTTGAAGGTTTAAACATATTTAAAAAACATATTAATTTAAGCTCAAGTATTTTTTTAAATATAGGATTGAGTTTGAAGACCCAGAAATGAGCCATCACCTGTTCCCTCATCTCAACATCAATGTGTACTTTGTAAGAAATAAAAAATAAAAAAATAAATGAAAATACGAAAATATGTAATCTGACAAATTCTGTCAAAACACTCACCCTTGCCACATAAGAAATCATCTTTACTCTCAGTAACCCATTTTCCTGTATTACATATGAACTGCATAAAATTTCTGAAAAGCTGGACTTCCTGACTTGAAGAGAACAGGTTTTTATCAGATCACCACCTCAGCAGTATTTTCTTGCCATATTTATAAATCCTTTTTTTCTTTTCATTTCATGACATTTGCTGATTTTTCCTTTCCTCTGTGTTTAGTTCATTCTTTTCATTTAAGGAACCTGGCTAATAATTTATTACCCTCTATGCTCTATGCATGACATTTTAGGTCCTTTTCAGAGCTTCCACAATACTAAATTACATTTTTTTTCTGAACTATGCCTTTTGGATAGCACAGCAAAAAGACTCTGTGATGGACAAAGAAAAGAGGCACAGCATTCTCAGTGTACAGGGCAGGAGCGAGGATATTCCTTTGTGTCTGCCTTTATTACAGAGAAGATGAGTCTAAGTCTGGCAGACAGTGCGGTAGTGGCAAGGTTATATAGAGGTTCCCCCTGAAAACGTTCACTCAGATACAATTTTAAAAGCCTCTCCTGTAACTAATCCATGAAATAAGCAAGATTCAGACAATCTCCTGACTGAGAGGCATGGGAAGGTTTGAGCGGATGTGCATGTGCTTTTGTGTGTGTGTGTGTGTGTGTGACTGAACACAACTTTATGGTGGAAGAAGGAAGAAAGAAAGAGACCAAGCAGATTTTCACACATTCAACACATTTACTGGATGTTGTCCAGGTCTCACCAGCAAACAAGTAGGTATGTGCGTAAGCGATGCTCTTATTTTCCTCTCACAGACAATACGAGGTGGCTTTACAATCTTTCACAATTATGTGACACCTTAAATCCTCCTTCCTGTACTGTCTGTTTAGACCCCCCCCCCCCCAAAAAAACCCTAATAGATTTCCTTTCTTCTTTTTAACAACTGATGAAATGTTACTACTTTATGCAGTAGTTTTCAGTCACCTCTTTCAACACAAGCCTGTCAGGGTTTAGTATGTTTAGATCACCTCTTCATAGGAACATAACACAGTTATACTTAATACTTGGGTGCTTGTGATCTCTATACAGCAATAGTAAAATCTATCTATCTTATGGAGAATGTCTCTCTTTGCACTGCAGCCAGGATAAAAGGGTTAAAAAAAAAGCCTACAGTTATATATATATATGTATATTTCACCTGTCAATAATGGCCTCTCTGTTCATAGGATTGGCTTGGTAAACAGATGTGCTGTACAACATTTACCAAACTATTCATTCCACTGCTCTGGCCACAGGTAGGGATGCTCGCAGTTTTAGCAGTTCTTCAGACGTTTTAATTTACTGATTCTTTAAGTCAGTTTTTCTTTTCACTTTTTTACGGCAACCACAAGCGTGTCCATGCAGGTCGGTCCAGGTTAGACAGTGGGTGTATTTGACTGAAATAGAAGGAATTACAGTTGAAGAGGATTTCTCATATGATTTAGAGGGTATTGGAAAAGGGAGGGGGCAAATTAGGTAAGCAGGTAAATGAGAGGTGGCTGGGGGTGGATGGATGGATAAGCGATGAACATTCTCACAGGAACATCTAAAATCATTTTAAATTTTCAGGTTAAGAGTGTTAAAATAAGGGATTCAGTGTCAAATTTTGTGTTTTACATTGTATATATAATATCAGTAATATATAGCCTTCACTTTCAGTGCAAAAATCATTAAAAACAACATTTAAAAGGTGAAAAGTATCAACTATTTAACTTTTCATCAAAGCAATTAACACGTTTTTGTGTGTTACCATGGGTGTAAAGTGAAGCAGACATTAAAGTATAAAAGAAGACAACATGGAAACAGCTGCTGTTGCTGCCAGGCCTGTGTGGTGTTTACATATCAAAGAATGGTAATTAATTGTCTGTTTTTTTTTCTCAGAATGGTTTTGAGTCAGCTTGAACGTGAATCATCATACTGTGAAGCACCCTGTAACTTTGATTTAGAAAATGCTATAGAAATAAATTTGACTTGTATATTTTTATACCATCCATGTGCTTCTTAAGGAAAAGAGAGCAAACCCAAAGATAAAACATGCCAGCTCTAATTATGGAGCTTTGATTAAAGAAATCACTGACTCACTCCAGGAGGAGCAGGTGCTTCTAAGTTCTGGTCTCATCTATATCTTCCAAACTTTGATGTAATTCTTGAAGGACATTCAAAGTTCATGACAGCCTCCACAGTGTTTACAGATGGCTGTAGACACTCACTGTTGTACCTCGCTCCTGATGTTCTCCATACATATTGATGACGATTTGAACCAAAAATATAAAATTTGGATTCATCACTCCGTAAGACCTGTTGCCACCGATTTTCAGTCCAGTTCTTGTGTAATTTCACACACCTCAGCCTTTTTCTCTTTTCCTTATGGATGGCTTCTTGAAAGCCACCCTTCCACTGAGATCAGCTGAAGGGCCAGATGCATCTCTCAGGTCCTCTTTGCTGGATTTTTTCCCCCTATTTCTTAAAGACATGACTTTCAGATACTGTCCATCTGCTGTAGATAACATTTTAGGCCCGCCACTTCTTCTTTTGTCCTCCACTTGTCAAATTTCCTCAATTTTTTTAAGGACATTCTGCACACCATGCTTTTTGGCTAACAACACTTTGTGAATCACTTTGTTGGTGCAAAAAGGCTATTTTATGTCTGTTAAACTGTTTTATCTTGATTCAGATTCAGCTAAAGGAATGGGACATTTTTGTGACAGGCTGCTCATAACAAAGTGCCTACAGGTACAATTTAAAAGTGGTTCATTGCTAAGTTGAAACACTGTTTCATCCCTTCAAGTAGGTAACAAACAAGAGAAACATTCCTTTGAAAATGGTCAGTTTACAAGGACTGAACTGAAAATAAGTGGGAAAAAATGTCCAAAGAAAAACCTTGAAAGACCTTTGGAAAACCTGGAGAACTACTGCTCAAGACAACTTTAAAAAAAAATGACAAAGTCTGGCTCCATGGAAACAAAATATAATAAAATGAGGGGTGGCTCAGGAGTTTTGCACAGTACTGTATGTCTTTATAACTATGTCAGAAATGTTATCTAAATTAATATTTTTTTAAAAAAGCAAATAACAGCATAATTAACTTACTAGAGCCCAACAAATAATGAAATCACAATGAAGGAAGAAAATACATCACATCCAAGTACTGTGTTTCCATCCTGTTCATCAGTTTTCATTATACGCTAAATGCACTGAACAAAGCTCCTGAAACTAAAATCTCAGCAGAAGATTGGAAAAAAGCCTGTGCTCACCTCAGACTAACGTACTGTAATTGGTTAGTGCGAACAAGTTAAATCCTTATCAGAGAAAAATAACAGACATTTAAATGGCTGAAGAACTTAGGCTTCAAAGTGTTGAAAGATTAAAGCAGGTCAGAGAAGATTAATTCAAAAATAAATTTCACTAGAGTTGGTTTGTATGTAGAAAATGTAATTATAATTAAAATAACCAACCTGAGTTTGTTTACTGCTATGAAAATAGTATTATTGTCTTGGGTGGGGAAAAGTATATAGCAAGTGTCAAATATTCCACCAGAAAGAAAACCATATATACTGAAACAGAAAAACATTTGAAAAGGTTTTGGGACCCTTTCTGAACTCTGATATATTTGGGTCTGGTGTCTACTGTCAATCATTGTGAGGCATGAACCGTGCAGTTATTGTTTTGTTCTATTTTTTGAATTGACAAGAGGATTTTGGTGTGGATTTGAACTTGACATTTTTCTGGAGAAGATGTTTTTTTTTTTTTGGATGTGTATTGCTGTATGTTGAATGGGAGGACAAGTCTCATTTGTTTTCTTTTGGTGTTTGGTTGGTTTCTTTTTGTCTATTTTACCACAATTGTTCAAATGTAAATATTCTTTTTTTCTTTTAAGAGAGAGAACAAAGAATAAGCCCTTGAACCAGATCAGTAGTGCACACAGGAAGCCAGGGCAGTGTGGGGTGCCGTGGATGATTGACAGGCAGCACAGTTGACCTGAGAGCCCTGAACATCGTCAGAGTTTGAGCATGGGGACATCCAACACCGCCGTGAGCAGCAATCACGCTGGCAGGGCAGAATCTCATCTCGGACTGCCTCCTCTCCTCTGTCTGCGGTTCACCGGCTGTGTGCGGGCCAGCAGGTTTACATGCTTTCCCTACTCTCCCAGGGAGCCGTGTGTACTGCTCTCTGTCCAAGGTGCTGAACCTCCACTGGTGGATTGTAGGTCCTGCATTCAGCTGGTGAGCAGCTTTGTGCTGGCTCTCTTAAATAAAAAGGAATCAGGATGTTTATCTGAGTCTCTGCGTTCAGCTAATCCGCTTAAACTTTAGCATTAGCCTATTTCACAGCATGTGTTATTATAAGTACAGCACCTCATTAACAATTATTTAAATCCCGTCTGATATAAAACAATAAATAAATAAATGAACTTAAAGGATAGGGCTGGAAATAATCTATATATATATATGTTACTGTAAACAAATGCCATACATTACAAATATACAAATATATTCACTTTTGTAAAAACCTCAGTACTTTAATCAAACAACAATAAACAGTTTGGGACTGTTTTCAGTTGTGGATAAATACACATTTGGTGCTTAAGTGAGTACTTATAGCAGCAGGACAGTATATGTATGACTGACTCTAAATAATGTAATAGAATAATCAGGTTATGGACACACGCTGGATTTCTGTCTGTCATTAAGTCTGACATTTACCTGGGATTATCTGTACCTTCATTTTATTACAGCTGTATTATTGTCGGTAAGTGTGGTTTTAATTAAATTTTTGACTATTAAAGCAGTTTGAATTGCTCCCTTTAAACAATAGACACTGTGCAACTCCTCAGCAGTGATCGAGGGATTCCGATTTTAGATGCCATCAGGTTTGTGTTATTACTGACAGCTGCAAAGATGCACAATGATGGTTCATGTATCTGGAAATCCAGTGTATAGTTTAAATTCAGTGCTTAACAAATTTATTAGATCACAAATTTCCAAATATTTTAGAAATCTGTCAAAAATCTGTTTAAATGGTTAAAACTGGTGGATTAACCATTACATAAAGATTAAAAAAATATTTTGGTAATTACCAATAATGTTAATTTAGGGCAGCTGTGGCATCAACTTTACATTGGGTGGTGGTCTAATAAATTTGTTAACTACTGTATGTATATATTACTAACTCCTACTACTACTAACAATAGTGCAATAGTGCATTAATTGTAGCCTACGATGTAATAAACGGAGAGATTTCTGATGACTAATGTGCTGCTAAAACGTCTTTCTGAAAGGATTTGTTTCAGGGAAGATGGGATGGTTTTATTCTTACCTATTGCCCTGGGCACTGATTTTACCCAAAAACACATTTTGAAATTCAATGTTCAATGTAGGGTTTTTTGTTTTTTTAATAAAGTGATTAAGTGTGATTAAAAATGAGCAAAAATCACAAATTTCTTGCCATCTGTTGCAAATCTGTTGCCGTCTACATACACAGAAATTCATATTAAAAAGAAGTTGACATTAACTACTTACATCCAGAGTCGAGCCAGAACTTCATAGATTTGAAACAGAAATTCAGAAATTCCTCCACAAGTAGTGACGTAGTTGCTGCAGGACTGCAACTTACCTGCAAAATGACATACAGTAGGCACTTGGCAGTCTTGCTTTTATTACCTCGCCCACTGATCTGAGGAGAGGTTTTGTTTTCGGTCGTGCTTGTTTGTATGCCTGTTGGCAGGTCAACTCAGAAAATTATCAATGGATTTCAATGAATCTTTCTGCAGTTGTTGGGGGAAATGCAAGGAATGATTGATTAAATTTTGGTGGTGATCCAGATCACGATCTGAATCCAGGAATTTTTAAAAGGATTTTTTTTTTTTTTTACCATTGTGAGATAGAGACAATAGTCACATATCTGAGGATTACTCAGACAACTATGAACAGATTTTGATGAAAATTTCTGGAGTTGTTGGGCGTGGTACACAGAACAATTCATTCAATTCCACGCAATCACCGGACAACCACCAACTTTTTCTAGTTGCAAGGAGGTTGCTCTCCTATTTTTACTCTACTGTGCCTAAGTCATAACTGTGACAGGGACAGGGTAGATATTATGAGTCTGTTTTTTTTTTATTTCATACATTTTATTTGCATTTAAATTTCCTCACACTCTCACTGTGGGTTTATTTCATTCAAGGAATCAGGATCCTAATGTTTATCTTATTATATAATCTAACAAGTGACCCCATCCCAAAAGAGAGGTACTAATTCTTAACTAGCCCAGCGGGGATCAGTGAAGTTCTTTTAATTGTTGTGTCCCTGTGCAGACATTTGTTCCTCATAACTTTTTAAATACAAACAAAGAAAAATTCTGTGAGCGTATAGCAGGAGAAACAACAGCTTTTGTTTGCTCAGAAACCACAAAACATCATTAATGTAGACTGATGTTCATTTTAATCAAATAGCAGATGATTGTAATTTACTAACAGGCTATATTCAAACACAAGCCATAGCTAAGGGCTGATATGCATTATAATGGAAGCTGGCTGCAGAATATTCTTGCAGTATTATGAGAAAATGATGAATATTTGACAGCAAGCCCCACTGGAGGGACTCTCTCCGGCAGAGCTCATTTTGAGTGGCATCTGCTGACTTTCCAGAGAGAGCTCAACCATATTCTGGAGGTGGTAATTTTAGGAAATAAATTCAGGACCTCCACCTAACACTGGGGGGTCTCTGAAGTTTAAGAGGTCTTGATAATTTCCCCCTTGCTTTTCAGAGAATTGTGGGCCATCAGAACTCACACCGACAGAGGGACAGAAGAGAGCAGGGAGGCAGACAAAGGGAACAGACATCTGTACATTTCTGCAGGAGAGAATATAGCTCTTGATTACTAATGAAGGAGACCGAGGAATTTCAGTCTCAAGGTCGACTTAAGAAACACAAATAGGAAATAAAACTCCCACTGGATATATTTGCATGCAATTAAAGTAGACATAATGAAGGAAACATCATTGATTTAATTAAGATAACGCTGAATTACGTATGGCCAGTGAACACTAGAGTTCTATGTATAGTTACTGAAAAAAATAATGCTGCTCTTGGTCAAACACATCGCTGTAGTGAAACTAAATCTCCTAATTATGAATATATTTAACTGCAAAATAAGCCTTATGGCAAAGGAAAAGAACAAACTGATTTTAAGCAGGTGCTACTGTTACTAATCCATTTGGTGGGACATAATACTGTGTGTTGACCTAATTGAATGTGAAGTAAGCTATATATTAACATGCTTACTAAAATGACAGTCTCATCTAAGTAGCATGATGAAGAAGTAATAACACACATGTAATTATATAACAGTAATATAAATTATTACAGATGGGATATCAAAGAGTCATTACATTTAAAGAAGTGTAAAAGCAGTAAAAGTACTAAGCTGGAAGTACTACACTTCCAGTTTAGTACTTCCAGTCTAAACTGGAAGTGTGACATTATTTCTGTTTACTCCCAAAACTTGTGCAATTATTAATAGAGATCAGCATTACTGCTGATTTATTTATTCATTGTATTTACATGAAAGTAATTCTGCTTTCAAAATGACAATGATTGAGATTTTTGTTGTGTTAACAGCCATGCAATTGGAGCCGAAAGTTTGAAATGTACAGGCATGAAAGGAAGTGGAATCGTACAGACCTGTGTTGTGGAAGAGGAGCATTAAAGAAGGCAGGATGGAGAAGGAGTGATAGGAGTGAGAATAGCAAATACAGGAGATAATGCTGTGTAATGGCAAGAACCCCAGGAATCCACTGGGAATGGCTGCACTGCGTTCTGGCACCCTGTGGAACTGGAAGTGGTTCTTTGGTCCACATTGTTAAACCTGTTTTACAGAAATTGTGTCAGTCTGCGCAGAGCAGATGAGGAGGGTACCGGAGGAGTATGAAGAATCTGGTTAGTTTTCATAAAAAAAAAAAAAAAAATTCTAAAATTATCTTGGTGCAAACAACTGCTACGGGCTTTTCCCCCAGGGTTGCTGTACAATCATGAACAAATAATGACTGTCATTACAGTCTTTACCTTGATTGATGCGATCATCTACTCTACCCATTCTCACGAGCATCAAGTCTGCGACTAATCTTAAGTGTCATGGGGTGCCGTCCATAAAGGCCTCAACCCATTATAAGTGACAAGAAATGGTGATCAAGAGTTTGAGTCCTACTTTAACACTTTCCTGCTAGAGAAAAAATTCTCAGACCAACCACTGCCAGCATTTTCGATGGTATACAGTAATCTTTCAAGACTCCTAAGAGATTTTGTGTTGTGAATATAGAAAAAGCCATTAGATAAAAAGAAAGAGGAGAACTTCTACTTTCATACACAAAATATTTTATTACAGTATGTATTCATTCGTTCTTTTTTTTTTTATCAGGATGTGAGTGTATTTCAATTTCACTGAAACAGAATACATTTTGGACAAAGAGACAATTTGAGCATAGACCTGATTTCATATTCACATTTTTGTTTTGTTTTTTCTCCTTGTCATACGGTAACTTCAATTGTTTAGCAAAATAAATACACAATAACAATAATGTGTAGAGTAACAGTTTCAAATGACATGGTGTACCCCAGCCTTTTTCCCTGACTGGTACCTTTGTAAAGTTTACATATTGCTACATACTTAAATACTTTTCTGCTTGTTGGAAGATGAGTCATACATTCAGAAAGCAAATCATTCTTTTCAAACAAATACTTTCTATCCACTCTCTCTAGCCACAGGTTGCCAACTGGATGTCCTTCCTCTCTGCATGCGTCTTCTTTGCCCCACTACCTGTTTGGCACTCTGGCTCTGGCACGTCTGCCATTTGGATGATAACTTTCAGTGTGAACTTGGCCGTTCCCCTCTTCTCTGTTTTGTTCACCACTCTTATGACTGTCTTGATTTGATCCATCAGACTCATTAGCTTCTTCATCCAAAGATGATTTGGAAGGTGGGTTCAAGCATGAATTATCAGAGTTCGAGTCCTTTAACAACTCCAAGGCTTGCATAACTGCATACCTCTACCTGGGCTATCTATTCTCTGGTTTGCTAATTAGCGCTGCTGTGTGTAAACACTTTTGTCTTCTCCTTCCAGCTCACAGTGCGTCTTCTTCTTCACTTTATTAGCAGCTTAGAAGTGTTATACAATATCACCAGGTACATAACACCATCCCCCATCTTATAACAATGAAAACACATATTGCTGGAATATTTTTGTGTTTTGTCATAATTGATGGAAAATCTTGTCATAGATAGTGTTCAGATCTGTTTTGACCCCACTGAGACCTTTACTTCAGTCCTGCTTTGGATTCCCAGTGCCATCAGCATTTGGAGGAACAGAAGATTTCACTGAGGTGGGAAGCGGAACCAACGTAGTTGTCAATCAATTTTTCAGCAGGAAAGAAAAAAAACATTTTCATTTCAAGTACAAAAAGGAAACATAAGAAGAGAGGCCTAAGCTTTAGAAACAAGACCTCTTTTTAGCATTTTTATAGATGGGTTTATATAGCACAAAGCTCCTTTTCAGCACAGACATTTAAGTTTGGGGAAATAAGGACATATTTATTCACACACTCTTGGTGAATGCATTTACATAAATGTGGTGGTAAGTCACCCTTTTTGTGTACATGTTTAATTTATATACTAAATAATAAATCATTGCCTTAACCTATGATAGGGTAAAGAGGTCCATTCTGAGATTATGAAAAATAGTGACGCTGAAGCATCTCGGCATTTGAGACAAATCTCAGCAGAGCAGCAATATGTGAGGCACAGTCACATAGCATAGGTTAAAATAAATAAATAAAATAATAATAATAAATTGAGGCCAAAATGATAGTTATTAGATGTAATAATGTGTGTGTGTTAAAGGAATCTGGCAGCAGGCTTCTGTTCTGTATGCTAATGAATACATGTCTGTAAGTAATCCGTCATACTTAGTTCAGATGCTTTGTGTGAGACTTGCCTGTGATAGCTACTGTACTTCCAACAAAGCCTGCAACCAGATAGATATTAGTGAGTTACAGAATTTGTTCTCTTAATGTACTGAATCAAATTTAAAGCACCTGTGCCCCAATGTCAAGTAGAAAAGGCTCGACTTCTAAAGAGACTAGGTCGTAGAGCTGCAATACAATCAAAACCATTGTATAGAACAATGAAATAAAACAAAACAACAAACTACACAATTATTTCTTCACTTGAAATTAAACTAGCACAAGGGGAAAATGTTCTTACTTTATGGCTCTGCTCTAACTGCGCCTCTGATTCACTCCTTGTGCCCAAACCAACCATCATTCCTCATGAGTAATGCATCAGCACAACCCACTCAGCCCTGCTGTGTTCTCTGTGTCAAGTCTGTGTTTCCATGTTCGATGTTCCATGTTTAGTTACTTCCTGTTTTGCCTTGTTAGTTGGTTGTCTCGTGTGCATTCTGTTTAGTTTTGCTTCCCTCTGTCTCATTGGTTTGATTCCGTTCACCTGTGTCTTGTTTTCCCCCAGCTGTGCCCTCTCTCCCTAATTACCTCGTGTGTATATTTAATCCCTCAGTTTTCCTTAGTTCCTTGTTGTGTTGTACTGTTTGTCTGCCTGAGTGTTTTCCTCATGTGTTCCTGTTTTAGATTATTTTGGACCTTGCTTTCATCAGCCATCTGTACTTGCTGCCTCACCTAAATAAAATTAGTTTTTATTTGAATCTTTCTTGGAGTCTTTATTTTTGGTCTTGATTCCACACACATTATGACAGAAAATTTAATCCTCAGTATCATCAGAGCTTATTTTCTTTACAGAATCCAACATATCCTTAAATCAGCTTTCCATGTGGTAGGACCTGAGGGGGTGGGGGTGGGTTTATAACAACTACTGAGAAAACAACTCTTCTATACATGTCTGTTCTCTTACTGCCTTCCCTGTAGAAGGCTAATATCTGATATATGCATATTGCAAAGCTCTCTGATGGAACGTGTATGCAGAAGGCATGCAGAGCAAAAAAATATATTAATCAAATCATAAAGCTTTTAAAAAGACTGAAGAGGGAGTGTAAATGGGGGGACAGTGGGCTATAAAGTCCTAGTTCATCCCTGCAGTCATAACTAGACCACTGATCCTCTGAAGCACATGTGATATTAGTATTCAAAGTAAACTTTTACAGCACTGCTGGGGGAAACTTACACTCAGTGCAGAGAGTCAACTGTTTCAAGGATTTTCTAAAGAGCTCAGTCATGTGTCTTCCTTCTGAATTGGACTACCCCCATTTCGTCTGAGTTTCCTGCTGCAGACTTTTCTTTCAAATCATTTCAAATTAATATCCCACTGCCTTGTTTTCATTAGTTTTCCATGTGCGGTAGGATTGCATAATTTGATAGATTTAAAGTCTTTCATACACCCCAAGGGAGGAAAAAACCCAGCCTCATTAGAGTGACAGATAAACCGCAAATACTAGAGCAGTTGATAAAGGGCTTGCAGAAAGAAATTTAATTACCTAAAAAAAAAAAAAAAAACTAGGGAAAAAAAAAAAACAACAACTGCACTCTCAGGAAACAGATCACAATGCCCTGACTTCTTAAATAGAAACACAATGCAGTCGCACTGGGGAGAGAGATAGCCTGAGTGGTTGCAAAGCATTAATAAAACTGCCAAATTAGAATTTCCTCTGACTGGTTTGTAAAGTTATAAGTCTGTGTACTGTAATGGTGAAAAATAGGTGCTAAAGAGGGTCGATGAACACAGTGCGAGGGGCGTTATCTGCCTTCTATTTGATTTGTACTCATTAATGCACGACAGTCATTCACATCATAAGGCATGAGTTGTAATCTCCGTATTCAGATGGCGTCATTGCTGTATTACCAGCTGCTGTTTTGGTGAAGAAATACTCTGGCCTTTTGCCCTGCTACATGCTTGTTCAGTTCATTTAAGTAATGAGTAAATGATAGAACATGCACGATGTGGCCGAGTTTTGCATCATCCCTGGACAAGAATCTAATCATTAAACTTAATTTCCTCCAGTTTGCTCCTGATTTGAAGAGTCTCTCCATGCATAAGAGATGAAACAAAGGCACTACCGCTCACTCAAACTGTCAGGCTTTAGAATACATTTGAACGTTTAAGGTATCCTCTTTCACGTTACTGCATAAAGATATTAGCCATTTTTAGCACTAGACCTGCCAGAGGGGTCATTTTGACCCCTTACAATTAAAAAAAAAATCATGCAACTCTGTTTAATTAAAACCCCATCATCTCATATTTTGACTTTTCTGAAAATGGGTTTGTTCATACAGTAATATCTTGAATTTTGGGTGGTGTGGATTAAAAAAGACAAAAATTATGACCACTTATACCTAGAACCACCAAGTACTTCATTATGACCTGTTAGAAATTAATGTAAAACAACATTCACAGCATGCTGGGTTGCCAAGTGACACATTGTTTACACACATGTTGATATGAAGGCTGCTACAACATGAGTCAGAGCTAGCCAGATGTGACTGATAGATAAGGACTGTAGTTAGATAAAAGTTGAATAATTTCTGCAGCGCTAAGCGGGTTGAGGACTGGATGTTGAGCTGGACCGGAGCAGGGAGCGTGTGATGGAATGCGTTGAGAACTGTGCGGATTGCTGGCTGCACAGAGCAACAGGCAAGCTGAGCTGAACTGAGCAAAGAGTTCAGAGTGTAGGCAACTAATCCAAGTAAATAAAAACTGAAAATCAGAGTAGAGCAACTAATTCAAGTAAATGAAGACTGAAAACCAAAGTAGAGCAGAAATCAGGCAGGATTCAGGCCTGAGCAGAACAGCTGAGGAGGTGAAAGGCTGTAGACGGAGGCAGAGCAGTATGGACAGTAGATGAGCGAGAGGCTGCAGGTCCGGTGAAGTGAAGGTGTGATACGTTTTTATATCTTTATTTTAGCATAACTACTACCACCTGTTATCTAAAATTTATTTTTAACTGTTAATGTAAAATGTTCTTTTTCTACATTGATTAAATTGAGGTGTTAGCTATTGTGGTGTTTGCTGTACCTTTTACTTATGCCAGATGCCCTGCCTACAGCTGGAATCAAACTATACTACAAAGCCAGCTGCTGCTGTTGTTCACAGCAGTTACAGTTGTGGTCACAAGTTGGATCACTGTAGCTCAGGAGATAGAGCAGGTCACCCCCTTGTCAGAAGGTTGGTGATTTGATCCCTGGCTGTTTCAGTCCGCATTCCACAGTATCCTTGGCCGAGATACTGAACCCCGTTGTTCTCCGATGCGTTCACTGGAGTCACAGAGGTTGGAAAGGAGTCTTGGAGCCATTTCTAAACTGCAGATCCCAAGATCAGTTCAAACAACTGTAAATAAGTACAAGTTATTTCAATTTGTTACCACCTTTCCAAGATCTCGACCGCCGAAACTCACCCAACTGTCAAGCATGGTGGTGGTAGTATCATTCTGTGGGGCATATTTACTGCCAGTAGTACTGGCACATTGCACAAAGTGGATGTAATAATGAAAAAGGATGACTACCTCCAAATTCTTCAACTTCACCTCAAATCAACGGCTAAACCGTTGAAACTTGGACTAAAGCCCTATTTACTGGCTTAGCTAGATCATCTCTTTTATACCTCCAAGCTATACAAAAAGCTGCTGCCAAACTTGTAACGCATTCTACTGTGCAAGCTTGTATTACTCTTATTTCATCCTCTTTGGCTCCCAGTAAATTTTAAGATTGGGCGACGTCAGACAACTCTTATAAGCCGGGCACACATGAAAATAAACAAACTGAACTGTTTGACTGTGTGTTTGAATGTCCTGCTGAAAAGTTAGCGCTACACAAGTAAAATGGTGGCATTTCATTTCAGTCAAAACATATTTATTGTGGTAAATTACTAATACAACGCAAAACAGTGGAACATTCACTTGACAACGTGGTACTCAAAACTGTGAGTAGCTGCTAAGGGATGAGTTACATAATTTGTCAGGTCACCATTAATTGTTTTGTATCATTAATTTCAAACTTACAGGCTATATACTAGATAATGATGAGTTACTAAGCAACAGACTGTGAGATACTGTATTAATGAGGCCTGAAGTAATAATTAGCTCATAAATGTGTGAACATATATGAGCTGTTCCTTCGATTTCTTATTTTTTTTGACACAAAATATATGCTAATGATCTTTTGACCAAAATCTAGAATCTAACCTCCTGGTTCAAATTTGACCTACTAAGTACACATGCTTTTCTTTGTGCGATTGGAGATATGTACCTCTTCATGAATTATTAGTTAAATTACTTAAGAAATTGCTAACGACATGCATGACTGCTTGTGTTTGTAGTCCTATTGCAGCTATTTTTAGCCCCAGTATTTTGTTGAGGAGTTCTGACATCTTAGAAATTACTTTCATGACTGCTGTGCTGTCATAACTGAGAGATCCAGGAGGTTCAAAAAAATAATAACTGTAATTGTGCTTTATAGCAGATGTGTACTGCTGTGTCATTTCAAAAATATCACAACAAAGAAAACCAATTATGTGGAAGGGATGTAGTCCAGAGCTAAACACTGGCTGTAAAAAACATGCTCCAGCATTCAAAAAGGTAGCAATATGATTCTTAAGTATGCATAGATATGTGATATTAACACCATAATAACAAATACATTTCCTTTGAAATTGGAACATTAATCATGTCAGAGACAACAGAAAATTGCATAATGTCATTAATCATATTTGATACCTCCAGAAAACAAAGGTACATTTATGTTAAAGTTAAATTCAGTGCTGGGGGAGAAACCAATATCTAAAGACTGTTCTTGATTCATTCACAGCTTGCAATTTCACAACATCCTTTTTTCTATTTGGGGATGATGTGGAGATTATGTGAAAGCTGTCAGATGGAATCAGGTTAGTCACCAGCGAGCTTGCCGTTCGGAGCTGTGACTGTGTCGCGGTGACACATACTGTTCCACAGAAGCCTATCTCATACTGATCACACTTGGCACATTTCTCCTGATTGCAACATATAGCAACTGAACGGACGCAAATGCACCCGTGCAGGATGGGGGGTGTGGATGTATGCTCTGCATGTGCTTTATCGGGAAAAACTGGAATTACAAATGGGGAATAATAAATGGGAAGCCCCAGAGGGAAAGCATAAAGCTAGTTTTAAAGTAAGTAAATCTGGTAATATTTACAGATATCTGTCTCTTAAAACTCAAATTGCTTTTAAAGTTGTCATAGTGTCTATTTTTCCATAATATCAATCACAAAGTACTAAACACCTTTAGTGCAATACATAAACTGTATGTACATTTTGTAAATTAAAATTCTCTTGTCCCTTGTGTTCCCCTTTCTTTAAGTTGCCTGAGTCACTATTTTATAACAGATCAAATAGATCAAATGACTATTGGATGTGAAATGTTACAGACAAACCAGTGCTAACAATTTACCGCCTTTCAACTGCTTTGTTTCCATGGCCCGCAGCCTTCTGTGATGCAGTCTTATTGATTGGGATGATTTCCAGTAGTAGCGGAAATTTTATATATTTTTTTTCTTTTCACTAAAAGTGGTCTTAAAGTATGGAAGCTTGTTTCTGCTACTAAAAAAAAAAAAAAATCGCCATCCGTATCTCTAAATTTCGAGAAAAGAATTTAAGATACGTAACTTGAAATTTAGAATTTCGAGTTACGGTATGTATCTTAATTTTTTGCGTTAATAACTTGAAATTTTGACTTAGCACTGCCAGTCAGGAAGCTCTGTGATCATGTTCTTGTTAACTGGAAGCAGGAAGCTGAAGGTACCAGCTGTCCAACAAAATGACATGAAAACATTGATTCCTGAGCTTTTATGCAGCTGTTTTTTGCAAATAACAATTTGTTCACGTTTGCTAGAAAGTTCTAGCTCACTGATAGTGTCACTACCCCATTTTGAGCGCGCATGCAATGGCGTCATCTGCTTCCAGATAACAAAGAAATTACCTCTTTATCGGAGCTTCCTTAGGCAGCGCTAAGCTGAAATTTTGAGTTATTAACACTAAATTTTGTGAAAATAACCTGAAATTTCAAGTTGTTTTCTCAAAATTTCAACTTCAACAAAATTTCGAGTTACTAATGGTGATATTTTTTTTTGTTTTTTTTTTTAGTGGCAGAAACAAGCTTCCATATTAAAGTCATCAAGCAGGTTGTGGAAAAAGGGAGAAATTTAATAGCAAGCGAGCATGGAGAGCGCTCTTGCTACACTAGCAGTCAGTGACAAAAGATTCATGACTCGCTTTTGTTGCTTGGTGGCTTCTGGATGTGTAAGTGCATCTTCATAAGGTAGTGCTGCCGATTAGAAAAAATAAAACAAACCAAAAAAGAATAGTTACCAATAATACTGAAGAGGTGTAATTTGTTTTTTTTCTTTTCATATTTCAGTGAGATTTAGCTGAAGGCTTTTCTTGTATGCATGTCTCATTGACTGTGAAATTTAGGGGGAAAAAGAATAAAAAAAAAAGGTCTCTAATTAAAAGACAGACTTAGTAAAGTCTTCTTCAGTACATCATGATTTACAGTTTGTAAGTAATGCTCTCATTTAGAGGAAATTAGATAGAGGAGGATATGCTTTATACACAGCTACTTTTTAATTGGGTGCGCATAGTGTCCACAGTTTTTCAACGTGATCCACACCTTGCATCCTGTGGTTTCAAAACTGTAATCAAGAACTTCACATTACATTAATCCTTTATATAATGCCAGTTAAATAAAACATAAATAAAACATTTTGAATTAAGACAGAATTTTTTATTCTTTGTGTACAGAAAATTTGTCACTGGGTCAAAAGAATTTTTTTTTAATAATGATCCTAAATGCTATTGTATAAAAGTATTTTTAAATTAATACTTTGATAATTGGGCAGCAACTGATGCATTCTTATCTGGCGAACGATGTTTCAGTAAGGGCTGAAAAGTTCTCTCAGGACAAATTGGAACAAACACTTCAATGCAAGGAGTTTCACTTTTAAAAGCACTCTCAATGGACCTGATGTAACCATGAGGATATACACAGGGGACACTTGCACAGTTGGGCTGCCACATGATGCAGACAATGCCTTGCAATTAAATTCTCATACCACTTTGCTGAGTCAACTTTCATGACCAGAGCCATCCATCCAGTAATAAGCCCTAGGTGCATAACAAATGAGTCCACATTAAACAGAGAATGCTGTATTTGACACATGGAGGAGTGTCTCACTGTTTCCCAGGACTAATTGTGTCTCATTAGTATGAAAAGCATGACATGATACAGTTTATACAGCAAGGCAGTGAGGCGTGTTGGAGTTGTTTACCCATATGGTGGCTCTTCTATCTGTTCTTGTTTTAATTTCTCTTCTGTACTAATGAAAGATTGGTCCATGTTTTGATTTTTTGGGCTTAAAGTAAATGCAGAAAGTCATGCTTCAAGGAATTGAGCCAGTTCAGTTAGTTGGTACCCAGTAGACTTGCTCAAAAATATTGAGATTAAATTAAAGAGTCCAAAGAGCTTCAGTGGATATGATTTTGTTGTGTGTCCTTCTACAGGCACAAGGTGTCCTTTAATGTCAGTGCAATGATCAGCTGCAAAACTATTGGACAGATTATACAGTAGGACTGCAGTTTGTGTCCCAAGTGCAAACCTTTTCTTTTGCATTTAGTTTCACTTTTGGTGTTTGACCTTTAAATATTAAAAATTGTAATTCCTGGTTAAATACGCTCACTTTCCAGACTGTTCTGGATCACTGTAGGTAGCACTAAACAACTTAAAGGGCCAAATTGTATGTTATTTTTGACATCAATTCATGGACCAGAAGTAGGGGCGGGGCTGGAAGCGGCCCGCAGGCCAGGAGTTTGGGCACTCCTCATGTAAACTCTACACTGGAGGGTTCTGCGCTGGTTCAAACCCACAATCCTCTTGTTTTAACCACTGAGCCACTGCACTGCCATGTACTTTCGCTTTCAATCACTGGTTAGGTTTAGGCACCAAAATTAGTTCACAGACTCTATAAAAAATGAACATCGTTTACATGCGTGAGAAGCCAGTGCTGAAGTGCCTTAAATCTGCATTCTCTTCAGTGGCCAGCAGGGGGCAACTCCTCAAGTTGCAAAAAGACTTCCCATTGTAAAGATGTCGATGGGAAACCGGCCCTTGGATCCCTGCTCTGTGACCTTAGTAAAAACTTTCCTGATAATTTTTTAGTCTCAACCGCTCAACCAGATGCTGAATGAAACATGAAATTCATTCTGTAAATTATATTCATTATTAGAATCAGAAAGGAGTTTTGTCATGGTTATGCTCAATGAGCATTTCACGATCAGATCCACCCAGTGCTCATCACGTGGTTTCAAAACACCATGATGGCCACAGCAAAAACATTCAGCTGCAGGCTTCAAAATGGAACATGACTAACCAGTGGCGTATCTGCCATCTTTTATAATGTCTGTGCCAGATTTAGAAAATGTCATGGTATGGTTAAAAAAACAAAAAACAGGACATTAACTCTGGAGTTTGAATAAAAATGTGAGGAGTTAGGACTGAGGACTGTTTTGACCTTTGCTTCAGGTATTAGAAGTTTCGAGGCAAAATTAGTATCAGACACAAGGGTATAGAAAGGAGAAAGGCATCAGAGATAGACAAAAGGAGAGAAGGAGCTGGTCCACTTCTCCATTTGGACAAGCATCTTTCCTACTGAAGCCCCCCCTGAGCAAACTACTGTACTGAATTTTTACCCGCTCGAGGGGCATGTTCTTCAGCTGAGCCTGACTTCTGACCTCCCTGTGGAGATTCTTGTGCTTGTTCTTTCTCTAGTTGTGAGGATCAACAGAATGTCACAGCTGAAGCGCATTCACACAACATTGTGCGTAGCTGAAGTTCATACACTTGTAAATGTTAAATCAAATGTGACAAGGCAATGTCCCTAACGACAACAACAACAACAACAACATATTAGGAAATATTTCCAAATTTAAGTTATAGTTAATATCTTTACTGTAAATGCTGAAAATTGTGTTTCGTTGAGAAGCAAAGTGGAAAGCAAAGCATGTGACATATCCCGCCTCCATGCTGATCTCTGTAACACGCAGTAAACTGTATAAAACAGGATTTATGGACGCAAGGTGTTAACAGACGGATGAGATAAAGAAAACAAGTAAGTCTGCTCCAAGTAAGCATAGAGGTGCTAAAAGCTGCAGCGCCTTGGATTACTACTGCCTCAAAAAGGGAGTCAAACCCCACTGAACCTGCAATTTTAAACCAGATTATTCTCTGGTACCAAAGATTTTTTTTCCCCCTATAGTAAATTTCCCATCTGTATGAGTTTTTTTTTTCAAATAATTAAAATTTTTGAATTTGAATACACCTTAAAACTATGTATAATCAAGGCCACTTTGAGTAGCAAGTTGTTGCTATCTTAAGAGTATCTGGTTGACCCGCTCTGATATATCAGTTGTGAGCTGCTGAGTCTCCCTTACAGTTAATTTTCAACTATCTAACTACTGTAGTTCTGCTGCACATTCAAACTAATAAATCAGTGGTTATAGATTTTAAGAAACATGCCCACACCCACTTTGCAGCTTTTATATTGTATTCAGTCTATGTAGAGGTTAATAGTTTCTCCTTAATGCCAGTTTTATAAGAAAATACTCCATCTCTAATCAATTCCCTGCAATAGGAATTGTTTTGCCGATGTTTAAATACTGGGAGGCAGCAAATACTTGAACTCTAAAAATTTTGTAATCACAATGGAGCATTAAAATGCATAAATAGTGTGTGTCTTCTTCCACTCTGGAAGTCATGAGAATCTTTGTGGCTCATAAACATGAATAATTTTGAATAAATATGTATTATCCCCTGGAGCACAGTTGCTGGAGTATATTCATTTGGCATAGTTGATTGCCTTTTTCATAACCTTCGCTACCCTCATGTGCGTGTTTTATGGCAAATAATTAAACTATGACAAATATATGCCTCAAGTGATGCAAAAAACATATACGAGATTATCCTCCATCAGAATTGGTTCTCAAGAGTCTTTTTGAAGATTTCACATCAAAGACGAGGAATTGGATTTCATGTTGCTCTGGTTTTCCTTTACCAACACCTTCAACATTCTGTTAGATTCTGTAGTTGCTAATGAAAGTAACAGCTAATGTGTTATGGAACAAGAATGAGACACATAATTTGAAGCTATTTTCAGGCTCCTGTCATTCAGTAAATAGCCCTCCACAGTATCATATCAGCCTCATTTTCAGTTCAGGGTTGTTTAATGATATCTGATAGACCTCAAGGCATTGTTGATAATCTTGTTTGAATGAAGGAAAAAAAAATTACAACTTATAATCTTGTACTGAAGATAATAGCGATAATATCTCAAAGTATTTTTAGCCTTCGCTTCCTTCCCGCCACCACTCTGCCATCAAATCTGAGTGCAGCATTCAAACACTGACTCACAAATGCTTTTAAATGTGAAGAAAAAAAAAAAAGAGTAGAGTACTGAGCAGCCCCTGGTGAAAATGAGGTGAAGTTTATGTAAGTGCACTGCTGATGAGTCTGACATGAATAAATGAACAGGTTTGAACTGAGTTCGTTTTGGTCCCAGAGTTATTCCACAGCATCAGTTTAACAGGCCCCAGTTGCAGCATCAAACAGGGTCATGGCTAATTACTATTCACTTTGACTAGAACTAAATAATAAATAAGCTATACCAAGCAGCTCTATCAATACTATGACTAAAAACAGCCTCCTGCTTCTCTCAAAGAAACATTCAAATTCTAAACAAGAGCTCTTTGAGACATACAATAGGATGTGAAATAAAAGTGTACGCACTGTGCAATTCAATTTCCATTTCAAATAAAAGCTGTTGACCTGCTCGATGAACTAAACTGCTTGAGGTTTTCACTTAGCAACTCAAAACAAAATTATTTGTCTACTTCTCTCCTTCTCACCTTGAACACACACACACACACACACACACACACACACACACACACACACACACACGCAGTCTCCCTCTCACTGAAGCACATGGCGTTCGGTGCCACTCTGCCTCGGTGAAGTAATTGCTGCAATCTGACCACCCACCATAGCCTAAAATACAGACAGAATGCCAATTATATACCATGTCTTTGTGTGCATACACTCACAGGTCCAATTAAGAGAAGTCTCGTCTATTAGTACACATAATTTGCATTCACTGCATAATATGCCTGCCTTCCCCCCAAACAGTGATGGTTCTCATTTAGCAAAGGAAATGGGCACAGAAAGCGTTTCTCATGGCCATCCTTCACCCATCTTACAGAGCGGCAGACTTCCATCCTATCAAACGAATCATTCGCGCTGCCTCCGAGACACATGTGAGAAATGTGCGTCACCCCAGGATCAACTGCATTTTTTATGCTCAGTCTATTTTTTTGCCCCTGGCGTGCTTATTGAAGCATAATCTCCACACACTCCGCTCAAGTCCACTGCTGTTTATGCCGCCACACTCTTGAGTTCTATCTGTAATAATTGATCAGACTCCCAGTGTGGCTGTGCACTTTCTCATTTCACTTTCCACTGTCCTCTGTAGTAGATGGGGTGAAATCAATAAAATCAATGAATTCACACCGTCTTTACCTCAAGAAAAGCTTATGGAAACTATTTATGCAGCAAACTTCTGCTGTCTGTTAGTCAATGAAAACAGAAGACAGTTTGTCGAGTTACGCTCCTTCTGTGTGGAGGTCGCAGTCTCACTTTTAATGAGGATTCACAGAAAGGTGACATTACTTTCAGTTCCTAGACACCAAGCTACTGTAGCTCATTAGGAGCTTAAATATGTACCTGTTATTGCTAATGATGGACTGCATGCTAGATATAAATTAAAGAAAAGTACAGGCTAACACTGAGATGATAATCATTCTCAATATGGAATAAATTTTATTTATAGTACTCAAAGACAAGTATCGTATCGTGTCCAAGTTAGACATCTCATGGGCATCAAGATCAAGAAACGTCTTTATTTCATTATTAAGAGCTGACATTAGCAGAGCCATGCATAATTATGAATACCAAGATAACAGATAGTTGGGCTTCTCTCTCTATCGTTTTCCAGCACAGTGTAGCTGTATTGGGAGCGCCTAAGCTCAAAGACAGACGGGGCAGGACCACATTGATTAATTCAAAGCCTTTCGTTCTTCAAACAGACTGTTTCAACACCGCTGTATCTTCAGCGTCAGACTGGACAACGGCATAAGGCTGTCAGTTGTAGTCAGCCCAGTTCATGTGTACAAGTCTCACTGGATAATTGGTTGAAAAGGACTTCAAATTTATTGGCTAATGAAGACAAGACAGGACACACTAATACAGATCTCAACTTAATGTTACAAGGATAAGAATACAAAGAGTACCAATATAAACAATCAAGTGTAACTAATTAGAAGAAACATGGCAGATTTATTTCCCCACTTATGCCAAAGGGCTTCACTGTGTTCAGCATGTTGTGGATCCCTGTGGAACAGCAAATTGATGATGACGACCGTTTCTATGAGAGGGTGAAATATTTATTTTCCTATTCTCCAGAGTTTTACTGATGTCGCCTGTGCATAATGTCTTGCATTAACAGAGTTATTGTAGCCTGATGTTCAGAAATCGAGACCTTTAAAGCTCTGTTTGGTTGGCCAGCATAAACCAGCACAAACAGCATAACTCAAGGTGGTCTGCAGTTCGTAAGCTGTTGTTTTCTGAAAGATACAAATATAAAAACTGCGAGCAGTACATGTACACAGCTGTTAGTGTTTCCCTGTTTCTGACAGGATGTTGGGGGCATAGCTACTAGACACATTATAGGCAGCTCCCATGTTAGGGCTGGATCAGGTGACCCTGAACCCTCCCTTAGTTATGCTGCAATAGGCCTAGGCTGCTGGGGGGTTCCTATGATGCACTGAATGTTTCTTTTCATTCACTTCTTTTTACTCTGCTTATACACCACTCTGCATTTAATCATTTGTTGATAATAATCTCTGGTATTCCACAGCATGTCTTTTGTCCCATCTCTCTCCCCTCAGCCCAAACCGGTCGCGGCACTTTCTTCCTGTTAAAACTGAGTTTTTCCTTCCCACTGTCACAAAGTGCCTGCTCATAGGGGGTCGTTTTGACTCTTGGGTTTTTTGTGTTGTTATTGTAGGGTCTTTACCTTACAATATAAAGCGCCTTGAGGCAACTGTTTGTGATTTGGCGGTATGTAAATAAAATTGAATTGAATTGAATTGAATTGATTTGAAATCCTGTGTAATGAGAACTTGTCAAATGATGGATATATTACTTTTAAAGCAGTAGTTTTAACTTCCTAAACATTTATTACTCAGGCTAGAGTCCTTTGTTTTATGCTATGCTAATTTCTTCATTACTAGTTAGCATTTAGGTAGATGTTACCTGTAAGAAAAGCTAGCTACTGGTACGTCATGCTTCCTGAAATGGATTCATATGGAAAACAATGTTCGAGGGACAATGGTTAATAAAGAGAAAACTGTCATGGCTCCCTGGAGCCCCGTACCCCTTCCCTCTCATTTAGCGCTTGTTCCCCTGTTGTGGCCTCTTGCTCTCTCTCCAGCTCTCAGGTGTTTGTGTGACTGGGGTTTCCGGCAGGCATGGTCAGTGGTCAGTGCAGACTATCATTATTTCATCATCTGCGATACTTAAGGATGGGCTTTTCCTCTACTCATTGCCAGATTGTTCAGTTAGCTACAAGTGGAAACACCAGGCTCTAAGTCTAAATGTCTAGAATTATCTCCTTGTGTGTGATTCACCTTTTCGCCTTCTCTCTGAGGAATTCCTCGGTGTGATGCCCGCAGTTGGCTGTTTAACTAACAGACTAACTTCTGCTTGGACTCAGAATCATGGAATTTACCCCTCCAGCTTCATTGACTCAGACAAGCAAAAGACTGAAAGCTCTTTGCAAACTTACCAGCCTGCCTCGGGGTCTTTCTTCTGGTCTGCAACCATGACATTTATGACACTAATGTGTTTTGTGTGTGTTTTGGCTGTAGGTCTACACAATCTCCATAGATTTCATTAACAGTTACCTTTCTTTTTACATTCATATTGGATATTCTTTAGATGATAAAACACTTTTGTTTTATTAATACTGAGGGACAAAGTTTTGTGTGATGGAATCTAATCTAAAGACCTAATAGAGCCATAGTTTTAATATACTATCACCATATGAAGGTTTAACTAACATTCGATCAGTTTACAATCTACACAAATGAGCACATGGCCACAACCTGAATTTCAACACTCAGACGACAAATTCATAGAGTATGTTTTGTGTACACAGATGTGGCAGTCACACAGGTACGAATACTTACTGCAGTTCCCTCCCAATGTTTGAAAGCATCTTAAGCTATTTAGCTTGATTCTTTGTCATCTTTCTTGCAAAGCATTTAATACTGTTTTTACACTGCTATTTCAAGGGTTCAGCTGTGATTTGCGGGTGGTGCTCTGTTATCTTGTCTTTGTACACTAACTACTGAATCATTCTTTTTACTTCACTTTCGCTGCTGAAGCATTTCTTCTTTTGCAATAAGGGTCTTTGAAACAATTGTCAAAGGATCTTATGAACTGTGGGTTGAGTCACTTTTCTTGTGAAGCAGCCACAGAATTGGATGTTTGTTTGAAATGCATATATCTATGACTGAAACAACAAAGGATTCGAGTGTTTCCTTGCTGCTGCTATAATGAGAAAGAAAGAAATGTGAGCTTTTCAGTAATGAATGAATGCATACAGGTTATGATTAAGGAACTATGGAGTATTGATTAAATCGTGAGCCTTAGCTCTACTCTCCTAATGCCTCTCAAACCCGGATACATTCATTATAACCAGTTCTTCATGTGGCCTCCTCCAGCCAGACTGCAGGAATCTCAGTACTAAGCGTCACAGACCTCTGCGCCAGTCCAGCGATATATTTTCTCCCTGTTGAGAGCATGCAGGCCAGGTGCTATTCAGTGGCTGCAGCAGAGCAGTAAATTCTGCAATGGTGATGATATCTATGACTGCTTGCGTGCGCACACACACACACACACACACACACACACACACACACAC
>JAVDPK010001341.1:246845-261397 GCA_034780415.1 Cichlasoma orientale | reverse complement strand
TCTAATATATTGAATGAATGTGTGTGACATGTTTATTCTTTGTGATCGGTCATAAATGCACGGTGAAAATACACAGAATGTACCGTGCCGCACCAATAGGGGGCAAAATAGTTTGACCTTACATTAAATATTTTGTTTTTCTTGCCATCATTGTTGAACAGTATGGATTTGAAATATAGCATAATAATCATTAGCATAATTAGAATTTAAATATAAGCTTCTATTTTGGGTTCATATATGTGAACATCCGACTCCAGACGAGTCAGTGCCTCACCTGTCACAAACCTCACCGCGCGTCACAGGATGGGGCTATAGTTTGTACGTTTTTACGTTGCATGTGCACGTTGCAGGCCACTGTTTGGCTGCTGCACCTTCACACTGTTGCAGTGAGTTTGTGAAGAACCAATAAGAGAAGAGAGAGAATGTATAGTGGATCTACATTTATTCAACATTTCAGCAATAGGGAATAAGAATGATGTATGACAGAAAATTAGCGTTGGATCATCCTGAATAGCATGCATTTCTCTTCTGACCTGTCTCCCCTCTGATTTTCCCCTGCTCCCCCATTACTGAACATTTCCATCTTTTCTAATCAGAGCTATGGCCCGTACTGTACATGTTCACATATTCCTGCCATGACCTGTCGGTGTATTAACTGATTAGAATAGATTGATTTTCTGCCAGTAAATGTAGCTGCAGTAGGGTAAAACCTTGCCTTTGATAAATGGGTTTCAGAGTTATCAGAGTGGATGAGTCGATGTGCAGATCAATGGTGAAATGCAACAAGGTCATTTCTGCTGAAGATAAAGCATTTTTTTAATGCAGATTCATCTGAAGGGCCCACACAGTGGGTCCAACCCTTCATCTACAGCAACTCACAAAAATAAATACAGTAAGCATTTATCACAGTTCTCTTACTTCAGTATAGCATTTTTCTTTTACCTTGCTTCATACTTCACTACTACATTGCAGAGGAGAATATAGTACTTTTTATACTAGTTACTCTTCACAGTTATAACCTAAAAATTGCTTCCAAAATACACTGTCAGAAATAGGAGTAGAGTTAAAAGTTTACATGAATATAACGCCCAGGGCTAATTACTGGATCTCAAGATAACTGCAGTAGACATCGCCTGAGTCAAAGTCGGATTTTTGCTCTAGTCGGATGGCTTCTGCAGGTCCCGAGTTTTCCTAACGTTAATTCCAATAAAAATCATCACCTAAGTCGGATCATAAAAGTCCGATTTTTACCTACCTCGGATGAAAAATCTGGTCCCATTGTAATGCAATTTCCAGTTAAATGTGATTGCATAAGTCAGATGAGTTTAGCGCTAAAGCCCTCCTCAGCTCCTGTCACTACCAATTCCCATATCTACGATCTACGCAAACTCCATGCATTGGCTCATTCATGCACAACTACACACAAACAACGCCTGGAGATCGCTTGAGTGGCTATACAGTCATGTGATGTCTGGATTGGCTGCACTCGAATCAGTTAATTTCACCAGAGACAATCATGGCAAGCGAATCAAGCGTACGCTACAAACTCCCACTTACAAGCAAAAATATGAGATTATAAAATTTGCAGAATCAAATCCAGGGATGAAGCAGAAAGCCATTGCTGCAAAATTTGATATTAGACCCCAAAATCTGTCTGATATTTTGAAGAATTATGAAGAATCTGATTTTATTCGACTTACACATAAGACAGATTTTTTTACAAGTCGGATTAAATTCCATGGGCCATTTCAATCTGACTTAGGCCATTTTTACTGTATGCATATATTTTCTTTTTTTTTTTTTTTTTTTTTTAGCCTGTCATGTCTGGCAGATATTGCAACCAGAATTGCAATCTGAATGCACTGTTGTGCCAGACATATTTACTCTTCCAAGATGAGCTCTATAGATTCTCTATAGGCTCCTCTTGTTAATGTTTGTCCTATTATTTTATTTGTTATTTTTCCCATACATATACAGGTGTCTTTGTGATGCCAGAGTTGACAGGCTGAGAGAGAAGAGAGAGAGAAAAACAAAGGAGAAAATAAGAAAAGGGGATAGCGAGGACAGAGCACAAGCAAATAGACCACAATGACCAGACAGAAACAAAGCATGGCTACACAAACCAACAATCCTGCTATACGGTGCCTGCATGAATAAGCGTGAGTGTCTGTGTCCATGTCATGAAATGTACTTATAACGAGGGTGGAAAGCTGCAGCTCCACCCACCAGGAGCCCGAGACGGATAGAGAAAGTTCCAGGACATTGTCACTCAAGATTCAAGATTGGTCTACACAATATTCAGACCACAAGGTAACACATACAGTAAGTATCCCTGTCAAGGGTACAACAGCAGAACCTTTAGAAAGTGCTGTGCCAGTGGCAACCATGGTGTTTAATTTTCTAAGAGTGTACCAAACAATCCTAAAATTCAACCACCGGTTACTAACGTTTCTGACATGAAACTTTCAAATTTCTTGGATAGTTGTTTGATAATTGAGGCCTACAAAAACAAATACTACGTCCAATGTCCAGTAGTTCACCAATACTTATTTCATGAGATAGGGTGCCTAACTGCATTACTTCTTTATCTCGCAGTCTGCCAAATTGTTATTGTTATTCTAGGGATCTATACACTACCTGAAACTTACACAGTAGCACTATGTTGACCCAGTGTTACGACTTACACGATTTACTAATTTAATTTCTGTATGTAGTAAGTAAATACTTACATATATAGCACTTTTAAGTGCTATAAACCTATTTTGAGAACCTTTGTTTTTAAGTTTGTGCACATTGTTTTGCTAATTGTGAAGCAATAAGCAAGTAAACACATAAGAACAACAAAATAGAATATGTGAAAAACCTATATAGACTTCTAAATTCATCTCATGTATCCAGGTCATCAAAACTTTGAAACTCATAAAGAAGACCTCGTATTCATGTGCTAAAATGCTGAAAACAGGTGCAGGGGCTGGGATATCTGGCATGCAATCAGGAGGTAGCTGCTTTGAAGCCTGCAGTGACACATTATTTAGGACATACATGATTAAGATATTTATATCACAACCATTTGCATAATGCATTATGTATGAGAACATAGAACTGCTGGTAATTTCAAGCCTGGATTAGCCTATTTCATATCAATTAAATCATTTTATTAATCATAAATGTGTATTATGTCATCTCTACTTCTATTCCTTTTGACCACACTGTAAGATTATCAGAACATGTCTGAAGTGTGAGAGATGTGTTTGTACATTTTTACAGATAGATGCATGTTTTACAAGAGCGTATTTAGATTGGAAGCGCCAACACATACACGCCATTTAGAACCACAGAAACCTCTGTAAAAGCCATCTGGCTCGTTCATGAACCCTCCAGAATCCAATGCATCATTGGTAATGCAGATTATTTTTGTTTTTAGTCTTTGTTTCCATACTGTATTTCATCTAGAACACAGATTAAATACTTCTTACTCTGGTGTTTTCTAAATAGCACATTAGTATTGACAGAAATCTTCATGTGTTATCTTTTAAATAAGTCTAATAAAAAAAAGAAACACAGACCGCTAACAACACCAGCACTATATAAATAAAATAGAACTGAATTGCAATAAAGCATACAAAACACAATATTTGACGCTTTTCTTTGCCACACATTGAACTCAAAATGTGTATTCAGCAAACTGAATCTCTTTATATTCTGGACTGTTGGTCCAAAATACCCTACTGTATATGGACAAATGTTTGTTGACGACACGGCTGTTGTGGGACTAATCTCCCACAATAAAGAGACAGCCTACAGGAGGGAAGTCTCCCACCTGGAGAACTGGTGCCGGGAGAACCACAGTCTGCTCAACATCAGCAAAACAAAGGAACTGATTGTGGACTTAAGCAGGAAGCAGCAGAGGGACTATCATCCACTTCTCATCAGTGGTGCTGAGGTGGAAAGAGTGGACACTTTCAAGTACCCTGGGAGTGGCCATCTCACGGGACCTGTCCTGGACTCATCACATTAACAACACTGTGAAGAAGACCAGACAGTGTCTCTACCTCCTCAGGCGGCTGAGAGACTTCAAGCTCCCACTCAAGGTGCTCAGGAACTTTTACACCTGCACCATCGAGAGCATCATGCGTGGGAGCATCACCACCTGGATGGGAAACCGCACTAAACAGGACTTCATGGCCCTTAAAAGGGTGGTTCGTTCAGCTGAACAGACCATGAGAACCACCTTCCCCAACCTGCAGGACATTTACACCAAGCAGTGCAGATTGAGAGCTATGAAGATCCTTAAACAGCCCAGCCACCCCGGACGCTCTCTCTACTCCTCGCTCCCATCAGGCCGGCGTTACCGCTGCCTGAGGACTGACGCTGTCTGAGGACTGACGCTATCTGAGGACTAAGACTGGAAGGTTGAAGTAGAGTTTTTATCCACAAGCCATCCGTTTGCTCAACTCTGAGCCCTAAACTGGACTATTATTGCACAATGTAAATTATTCTATTATTCTATGTACTGTGTAGTGTATGGTGTGAATTACTTATTTTTATTCTTCTTAATTATATATATTTTTTACTACTTATTATCAGCTGCAGGTACAAAATACATTTCACTGTGCATTGTACTGTGTATAACTTTATTTATTTATTTTTTTTGAAAAGGTCTGGGCTACCTACACATTACACCTGCTGGATCTGCTCAGCCACAGAAACCCATGGCATGAAGCTACCTGTGCAGTTTTTGTGCTGATACTGTCAGAAAAGGTGTGCAGTTATTGAGTCAGCAGAGCACTGGCGAATTTTAAATACTGCACTTTAGCATTCAGTGACTTCATGTAGTCTGCCACGTGGTGGCTCCTGAACATTTTACACTTTGCAGTAAATCCCATTTACAGGTGATCATGTAATATCTCAGAGTGAAGAAATTTCATGAACTGACTTGTTGCAACAGTGGCATTTTATTAGAGCACCACACAAAAACAGTGCACTCTTTAAATATATTTGAATTCAAGCTGATGATGCGTAGATTCATTTACTGAATTCAACCTTCAGGCCAACTGTATACCGTCCAGTATAAAGACACTATAAAGAGCATACTGTCAGTGTACGGAATAGGGATGCTCCTGGCGACTAATTTATTAGTCGACTAAACAAGGAAAAACGTTTTGAAATTTTATGCCTGTTCAATGGAGAATCTCAAAAACTGTCGAAACAAAGGCATTTGACACTATTAATTGCATTCTTCTATAATGAGTCGCACTTCAAATGCTGCTTAACTGTACGGCACCGCGCATTATGAACACTGCACGTTACATTCCAAACAACAAAGAAAAAAAAAAACTTAAAATCAAATTGTTCATAGAGCTACTTTTTACTTTCTTACTTAATTTTAGGTTCCGTGACTGCCAAACAAGGGGATGACAATTTAATAAAAACAAAAATGACATATTCTGACCTCCTGGGGTTACAGTTAGGGTCGTCACCAGTGATGACTTAGTCTTTAAAGACCTTATTTTTTTTCATTGGCAGTAACCTTCAACCCTGACCCTCAACCTAATTCTAACCCCAGGCATTCTGAATATTTTATCTTATTGTTAACTATTGGTACTATAGGTAACTATCGGTAACATATACAAAAATAACTATGCAGTTATTTATGCTACTATTGTTTATGTAGTATTGGTGCAATATTGATATTTCATTTTTTAAATATAGCACTTGTCAATACACAGTTATTGTAACCCCCTACTGAAAATCCAGTCTATTTGAGCATGAGCTGCTTGTTGCTTTGAGCATAATGCTTGGCTAAAACTCACCTCAAATAACCAACTATTTTTTAATGAATTATATTATATATTTGTTTATTTATTTTTTGTGTGACTTTAAATAACAGAACGTTCCAAGGGGTTGAATTGAATCAGAATCAGAATCAGAATACTTTATTCATCCCAGAGGGAAATTCCTATTGTTACAGCAGCATCCGTTTATAGAAAGAATAAAAAGAATAAAAAACACTAATAAAAATTTAACTAAATTCCAACTAAAACACACAAGTATAAAGATCAGTTTGAAAATTGCCTCTGCTGCACTCTAGGTACCCCGTTGTGACACTGTTACCAACTTGAATTTACCCCATGCCCGGCAGTATGTTACAACAACAAGGTCAATAACAAGTCATCAAGTCCCCTGCCCCTCATGTCAAGAGGCAGGGCAGACTTGCCTCACTGAAGATTAATTTCCCACATGAAACTGCTCTTGGTTGTCTACATTCACCTGGAGGGAAAACCAGAGGAAAAATGTATCTTGATCATTAGTTTGTGGAAAAAGGATAAAAAAGAAAAAGAAAAAAGGGATCAACTGTTTATTTCTCTAGGAAGTGCAGCGCAGTGTGCACCTGTACTGACAGAACTTAAATTAGCAATCCGGAGGCATAAGAAGAGCAACCAACAGGACAGTATCTGCAAAACATCAGCATTTTTGAGTTCATATTGTTGACGTTGCTGCGGTTTAGATAGCGACAGCACAGCTTCTCTTCTTAAACAAATAATTATCTCAGCAGCTCCAAATGGAGAAGCAGTGATGGTCAAAACATTCAGATTCACAGCAATATTTGATAAGAGTAAACATGATCAAGCCACTAATTTGCTGTGAATATAATGATACATCGCTGAATGTACGCAAACAAGCTGTTTTTATTAACCACACAGGAATGTTACTCAGTCCACCATCTTATCCCACAAAAATGTCTCAGAACACTCGGATGTATGATGCGTTTAATGCAAAATGCCCACTGACAATCTTAATAGTTACCATCAGTTAACATGAATCAAATCCAAAATAACTAAATATCTAACTCCAATCAAATGTAATCAACAGTATTCAGAAATTATTACAAGAGAGTAACTAAATTTGCGCACCACAACACACAAAGAGAGCTAATGTTTTTTTTTCAACAGATGCTAAATAAACATTAACCTGTGATGTCAGAACTGATGTTGTTTAATGTGCAGTGTGTATCTGACTGGTTGCTGACGTCATAGTTTTGTGACTTTGCAGCCATTGCGTGGATTGCCACAAAATGAGTGCAAACTCATGGTGTAGGCTATTTGTACGTACCTGTGCACTTCCCCTTTGTTCCCTGCCAGATCATCATGTTTTCATCTCATTTAAATGTTCTTTGTGTATTTTTGTTTCATTTTCATCCTAGTTGTTTTCGTGTATGACCATTATGCCTGTTTTTTAAACTTCACATTTTGCCTGTTCATCCCCTGGTTTGTTTGGTTAATTGATAGCCTGCTAGAGAAGCCTGCTGGAATTTGAACTTTTGCTCTATGTCTTACGCTTGCTTGGTCTTTTCCATTGAGCCTTAAACTGCCAGTTACTATCCCACATTTTTTGATAAAACAAGCCCCTGTTTTAATTTCGTAGATTGAGTTTCTCAGAGTCCTTTCCTTGCCTCCCCTCCTCCTTAGTGCCTGAAATTGGAGAGAAAAATGAGGAGAGAATAGCCAAGCAAACAGCTATGAGACATCCTTACTTCAGGGCCGATATTTTAAAGAAATGTTAATTAAATATGATGTGTAGCACATCTGTGTTATCTGTCCATTGTTTTGTTGCAGCCTACTGCTCTACAGTATATTGTGATTTCTACACTTATGGTAGAATGGTAGATATGATATATGTATATATATAAATTATGTGTGTGACATGATTGATGATGAATTCAATATAAATGCAAAACACTTGCCATCAATTTCCCGTCCAGCAATTAAGGTCCATCAAGAACCTAATGGTATATACAGTAAGATGAATGTAAATCTACGATTTCTATCACACATGAAACTAATGGTTAGGGGTCCAAAGACAGGTAAAGAAAAAAACAAATAGAAAAATGAATTAAATAAATGAAAGCAACTATAGTGTTTGGCCTGTGGCAGTTTCATCAGCTTCAAGATGACATACTGCAGAAGGAAAAGTTGCATTTTCCCAGTGCAAGAAAGCAAAACTACATCATGTTGCAGTTTTGCATAGACAATTATATCAGGGTCTCAGACATTTAACATGTTTGTATTAACGGAGAGAGATTTGTGTTTTAAATTTGATAACAGACTGTGCTGTGCAGACTTCTGCTGTTTCGAAGGCAAAGTTCAGGTACACTTTAATGGCTTTAATACATTCTGTAGGCTGAAAATCCACCAGCACCAAATTGGAAATGTTTTAAAAGAATTGTTTTGGGCTAAAAATGTATTTTGATATTGAACAAGACCTCATGCATTATTTCTGCCTCAGCCATGATGCAGTGTCTGCCACGTGAGATTAGAGGCCTGGGGGCACCACATAACTGTACTGATAACCATGTACTGGCTGACACGCGAATTATCATACAGTGTGGTGTCCTGGGAATTCCAAGTACCCAGAGCCACAGTCTCAAAGGGTGTTGAGATCATCATTGCTTTCCAGCATAAGATTGTTAAACTGCCTTGAGGCTGGGTAGGGCTTCCACAGTGTGGGTGCCACAGAGTCTGTACACCGTCACAGTGGATTTTAAATCTAGTGATCAAGATGGGATTCCTAAACAGTTAATGCAATATTTGAATTAAGCTGAAAGTTTGCACTTCAGTTAAACCTAACTGTTTGATTTGGAGGACTGGAAATAACAGACTTAATCTGAGAAACATGGAAGGTAGTTTTTTTTTGTTTCAAGCAACAAAAAGAAGCCCAGTCGCCTCTTTTCAAGCTCCAGAGACTACTATGACCTGGATGACTGAGAATCTACACAGACATGGAAGGTAGGATGAATTTTCATGGGTGATGTTAGTTATAAATGAACGGCTGAGGAGTTAATGAGCCTTTCAATCTTATCTAGGAGACAGTTTCTTAGAGGATGATGAATCTCTCTGGAAGAAAGCCAGACCTTCTGACCTGGAGTGTATTGCAGGGCCGGAGTTTTCTATCGATCAGCCAGGCGCAGATTCTGCTGCAAAGGTCTGAGGAGTGCAGTTTAGATTGCTTCCAGATGCAGCTGGGTGTAGGGGAGACTGATAGCCTAATGAATCCTCAAAAGGTGCCAGTCCTGTTGACACTACACAGTGCAAGGCAGCTTTATGCTCTTGATTGGCGCTTTCTGTCTGGCTACTTGATTGTGGATGAAATCTGGAAGAGAGACTAACATTGGCTCCCAAAGCCCCACAAAAAACCTTCCATACTTGAGATATAACCTGAGGTCCTCTATCTGAGACTACAGTACCAGTCAAAAGTTTGGACATGCCTACCATGGACAAGTGTGTCCAAACTTTTGATTGGTAGTATGTAAAGGAATTCCATAGAGGCAAAAATGTGCAAAACCAGCTGTTTCTGTTGCATAGGGGCATTCAGCCAGAACAATGAAGTAGGCAACTGTGAGGAATCTGACAGTGATGGTTAGAATTATCAGCTAACCAATGTGTCCACTCTTCTAATGCTAGTTTTACTGTAAGCAACTCATTATTGCCAATATCATCATCCTCTATGCAGGAAATAGATGCTAAAAGTAAAAGGTTTGTGGGTGTAACTTACCATATGGACCCAATTACTGAGAGAGTACTGTGTCCATTCCAGAGTAAGAAAAACCCCTTGCCCACAGGAGAAGAGGAAGGATGAGTAATATCTGCAGCCAGTGACTCTTTGATACACTTCTCCAGTGCCAGGTCTGGAGAGGTTGTAGGAAGTGGCTGGTGGGTAGAGGGCCTCCAGGCAGGAGATCATTTCCGTAGTCCTAGGGCCAGTGAGGTGGAAGAGAGAGAGCATTTTCTTTGCTGAAGGTCATGGTATTTTGGTCCCTAATAATACCATGAATACCAGAGAGACCAGAGTCAGAGGTTTGGGGTAGCATGATCCGCAGGTGGAAAAGCAGATTGTAAACAGTGTGACAAGCAAAACAGACTCTAGCTCTCAATGTGTTTACTGTATCAGTTTATATGAGGATTGTTTTTCTACCCAGGCAGAGAAAACAAAGAACTCCAGTACGCTCCATGATTTCCGGAAATGAGGTAAACTGGTTCAGTCTGATGTGTTATGGCTGCCAACAGTTGACCACTGAGAGCGGAGACTGAGCACAGGGTGGTTAGTTGCATGGCGGAGATTCATAGTTGTCGACCTAATTTCTCATCTAGAAGATTTTGCTTGTGCAAGAGTCAGTGAGAGCTTGGAGCGATATGGTGTCTTGATTCACAAAGAGAGCTGAGGGTAATAACAAGTGGAGAAGTGACTTAACCTGGGACCTGCCTGTCAGTATCCCCACTTTTACTGGCAGGCATTCCCTTTTGGCTGCACTGGGCAGCTGGTGATAAAATGGCCAGGCTGGACACAGTAGTTACATACCTTAGCCGTGATTCTGCTCTGCATTGCTCTGGAGATAGCTACATGGATTTAACTAGATAGTCTACCGGAGAGTCAGAAGTGCTTGTACTGGAAGTGGAAGATAAGGTAGGACAGGCAGGGGTAACCAAAAAAGAACCACTAGCAACAGTGAGGTTGGGATTTGTAGTTCTTTTCATGGGCCCATTCATGAAGCTAGTGATCAAGAAATTAAAGCATCTAAAGAGGCTCATCACAGGAGGCAAGTTAACTGATAATTTATCGATTGTAATAAAGCTCTTAAGAGCCTTCACATTTTCAGCAGCTAGAAGGTGAAAATCAGATCATCACCTTGCTGTAGACAAGACGCCTAGTTGCATCATCTTTGCAGAAAGGATGATCAAACACACTTTTAAACTTTTCAAAAAAGTTGCTGGTGTGTGGCCTGTTGTTGCTCAATAAGCAAACCAAGGACACCTTGATTTGATAAAGCTGCATGTATTTCAGCCAGGTCAGTGTTTGGTCACATTGTTCTGTCACAATTAACCAAATGTTTGGACTCAAAGGAGCTGAATGCAAATATGGACAGCAGTTCAAGAAGCTTTGTAACAGAAAGTACTGGAAACAACAGGAGGTGCAAACAGGTAATTGTGCAGATATGTGTCTTTTTTTACAGGAGTGACGCAGAGCGCGGAGAGGTTATTTCTTCCATTAGGTAGAGGAGGGGTTACCAGCGGGCCAGTGGAATCCAGCGGGGAAGTGTAGAAAGAGAGCAGTGAAGAGTAGACGTCAGGTGAGTATTCCTTTGAAAGGCAGGCAGCCAGCTTGTGATAACAGGTAAGCATAACAACAAGCATGAACTCAAAATCTCTCCACAGGTTACTGGAGTTGGAGAGAAGGAAACCATCCTTTCATAGCAGAAGTCACACCATGAAGGCAACAAGGACCTGGTAGAGAGTGGAACCACAAACTGGTCCTTAAATACTGCTCAGGAGATGGGCAACAGGTGTGATGGCTGAATCCCAGGAAAATCAGTAGCACCACCAGCAGGTGGGCCCAGTGAAAACAGCCAGCTCACAACTCCACCTGAGAGCAAGAGAGAGAAAGAGAGAGAGAGATGAATCCTGAAAAATGTCTCTGTTTACATTATAAAATGGAGAATTATTTCAAAGTGGCAATAGATAACATATGTCTAAAGCACCAACAGCAGATTACACTATCATGCACTACTTAGAAATTCAGTAACTCATTCCCAAGCTTTTTTGGCTGAGTGCCTCTTGCCTGTAAACAGGTGATCATACTGCTGTCATCAGTCCCTGTAGGAAATGACAAACTAAAATTAATGGTGCAAGAGAATGTTCTTGTTGATAAAATAATTTGACTTCAGCAGCTGTTTGCACTGGTAAACATCATGATTATAGCAACTAAATTGGGCGTAGCCTACAATCAAAAACATTAAGCATTATCATGGTAAAATGTCAGCGAGTAATGTGGTTAGAACAATGGCTTTCGAGGAAGTCGGAATGCATTTGATCATCTTAAATAACTAAGGCAACTTGTATGTACAAAGAAAACCTTACATTTGTAGTTCAGCTCCCACCATAGATCATATTTTCCAGCTGTGTGTCATGGTTCTTTTATATATGAAGGGTAAAAATATTTCTATAAAGGATACGCCTGTGCATCCATTATCAAAGCTCAAAATGTGCAAAACAGAGAAAAGGCCTTGGTTGATTTTTTTTTCCATGTAAAATTGTTTCAAACCACTGGCTTTTCCTCTAATGCCAGCAAAAGGTCAGTTTCTACTCCATTTATAACAAATGATATGACCAAATGTCAGAAGGCTGGTCCGTAGGGGCTCTTCTGTATTACTGAAAGATAAGAGGGAGATCAACATCTAAAAAAGATTAACTGGGTCAAATAAATCATTACCAATTATCAATAATAATTATAGAGTTTTCTTGTTTTAAATTTAAAGTCTATAGGTGTGATGAATTGACAGGTTAGCAGTGGAGTAGCATTCAAGGAAAATTAGTCTTCATCAAGGGTGTCAAACTAAATCATAGGACGGGCCAAAATTGAAGACACAGTCTGAGTCACGGGCCGATTAAAAATAACAATTTTATCAGCAATATGAATTTGAATGGAAAGAATACAGCAACTTCTTCCTCAACATATTAAATATAAATTAAATAAATTTTTTCCTTCTAAAATATATTTCAAGCTGATGAAAATTTGCAAATTTTTCAGGTAAAAATTTCTGCGCTACACAGTCAGAAAAACGCTGCATAAACTGCGCAGTGTGTCCAGTTTCTCAGCAAAAAGCACAGCTGGAAACACAGCGGTGGAGACCTGGTCTTATTTTTTTTTATGCGGTCCCGTTCCTGAAGCTGCGTGTTTAACGCATTAAGATGCTTCATTATGTCACAGAGAAAAGCCGACCATTTGATCCCTTGGAATTCCACATTGTTTTACTTGAAATTGACAATTACAGTTGAATAAAAAGACTAAAAATGATTTTATATATTTCTTTTCTTTCTTTTAAGGGCCGTGAAGTCCTGTTTAGTGCTGTTTCCCATCCAGGTGGTGATGCTCCCACACAAGATGCTCTCAATGGTGACGGTGTAAAAGCTCCTGAGCACCTTGAGTGGGAGGTTAAAGTCTCTCAGCCGCCTGAGGAGGTAGAGACGCTGTCTGGCCTTCTTCACAGTGTTGTTAATGTGATGAGTCCAGGACAGGTCTCGTGAGATGGTCACTCCCAGGGTACTTGAAAGTGTCCACTCTTTCTATCTCAGCACCACTGATAAAAGTGGATGGTATTCTCTCTGCTGCTTCCTCCTGAAGTCCAAAATCAGTTCCTTTGTTTTGCTGACGCTGAGCAGAAGGTGGTTCTCCCGGCACCAGTTCTCCAGGTGGGAGATCTCCCTGCTATAGGCTGTCTCTTCATTGTGGGAGATTTGTCCCACAACAGCCGTGTCATCAGCAAACTTAAGATGATGTTGGACTCTGACGTGGCCTTGCAGTTGTGGGTGTACAGCGAGTACAGCAGAGGGATGAGCACACAGCCCTGGTGGGATCCGGTGTTGAGGGTGAGAGGGGATGAGGTGAGGTGACCCACGCGTACCACCTGTGGTCTGCTGGTCAGGTCCAACAGCTTAGAGACCAGCCTGGAGGGGACTATGGTGTTGAATGCTGAGCTGTAATCTACAAGCAGCACTCTCACATAGTTCTTCTTCCCAGTGTCTATGTGGGAAAGGGTCTTATGGAGGAGGAAGGTTATGGCGTCGCCTGTGGATCTGTTCTGCCGGGATATGTGAACTGTAGTGGGTCGATGGGGCAGTGAGGAGGTGATGAACATCTTGATGAGTCTCTCAAAACATTTCATCACCACAGAGGTGAGCGCTATGAAGTCATTGGGGCTGCTGGGGTGTGGTTTCTTTGGGACAGGGATTATAATGGACTTTCTGAAGCAGGTGGGAATCACACACAGTTTCAGTGAGAGGTTGAATCACTGTAAACACAGGTGCCAGTTGGTCATCGCAGGTCTTAAGGACATGTCTGCTAACATTGTCTGGTCCAGGCGCTTTCCTGGTGTTTACATTTCTAAACACCCTCCTCACGTCACGCACCACCATAGTCAGTGTCTCCACCCCTCCGGCTGGGAGCGCAGCGGGCTGTCAGCTTCCCCACTCAAAGAGCGCAAAGAAGTTAAGTTCATCAGCCAGAGAAGCATTGACACTCACCAGGGGTGTGTGTGGCGCTCTGTAGGCAGTGATGGTGCGTAGTCCCTGCCACAGTCCCCTGAGTCACACTGTTGTAGCTGGTGTTCCAGTCTGCGGCCGTAGCGATGTTTAGCCTTTTTCACAGCTCTGCGGGCGTTATAGGAGGCAGCCTTGTAGTCCTCCATGTTCCCAGAGGTGAGGCCGGAGTTGTAGGCAGCGGTTCGGGACCTCAGAGCATTGCGGAAAGATTTATCCACCCACGGCTTCTGGTTGGGAAAAGTCCTGATGGTCCTCCTAAACTAAGTGTCATCAACAACTTTTCCAATAAATCCCACAACCGCTTCCGTAAACTCCTAGATGTCTCCACCCACACTGCTGAGTTTATAGCTGCTGAATTGTAAGGCGTACTACCTATGTGGATGGCAGTGGTGGACAAAGTACTCAACTCTAGTACTTAAGTAAAAGTACTGATACTCGTGGTCAAATTTTACTCCACTA
>JAVDPK010001341.1:222385-246745 GCA_034780415.1 Cichlasoma orientale | reverse complement strand
AAGTAAAGTAAAAATCCTCAAAAATTGTACTTAAGTACAGTACTCAAGTAAATTTACTCCGTTACTGTCCACCACTGGTGGATGGTCTCTAACCGCATACAAAAAACATGATTATGCGGAACCGCGATGTCCATCTCGGCCACTGTGTTTAAGGTGGTGGGACAACATGGTGTCTTCCACAAACTGGCATCTGCTCCCATGTATATTTAATGGATTAATTTTAAGTTCATGGAATGTGTAAATTTGTTGGAAGATGTAATTACACACTAACCAATGTATAATTACAAGTACAACTTTTTTTTCATTAAATAACATAAAAAAAATAAGTCAATGTACATGTAAGCCTGTCTTCTTTGTTCTCAAATGTGAGTACTTTTTGTAGGAAATATAAAAATTTTCTTCTGAAGTTAGAATATATGGTGCAAGACTGGGCTTTCATTATGTGATATAACAGTGGACAGGAAACAAAATGATCTTTCCCATTTAAGCTTAATTTCTGTTCATTTTATGAGATCATTTTTACTGCTGTATGACAGAAGTTCTTGTAAGACAGCTTCAACATACCAGAAATCCAAACTGATAGAGAAACACAACATAATGAAGTTAAATCCATTGCCAGAGACTTAGTAAAGTGAGGAAGATCTCCTTTTCATGCTGGCTTAAACATGAGTCGGGTTCTCAGTCTCATCTTGCTTATAGGCAAGTTAATAAGGTCTGCACTCTACATTATTGTTCTTTTTTTTTTTTTTTCTGATCCATCTTTTGATGTGCAAAAACGTTCCATGGGCCGGAGCCAAAGCCCCAAGCAGATCCCACCTTATAGCGGGTTGTAAATGTAGAACAATTTATCACACAATCTTCCTCCTCTTTAGTGTATCTTTAAATCCTGTCATATCCAAAAATGCAGTGTTTATATTGCCAAAACGCTAAACCCCAACTGAGAGCTCAATAAATTATTTCTAAGCTTTTACATAAGCCAGCTCATTCAGCGAGCGAGTGAGCCAAGGCTGTGTGTCTTTCTCGATGCCAGAGCAGGAACTAGTCCCATTACTTTAAAAATAAGATAGAAAAGACGGGGGGGAAAGTACACGGGCAAAGAGAAAATGGAGAGTAGCTGCATAGCAGGATCACGCAGTGCCAGAGAATGAGGGTGTCAAGATGGCTCACAGGAGGTGTGATCACACCACAATATAACTTGGGAAAAGTGTCAACCAGAAACTGTGCAAACAAACAAACATAAGTAATATCTAATGAATAATGCTGCTTTTTCCTGTAAATATATGTCAGTCTTCAAGACCCCCTTATGTAGTCCATTCAAAAATCAACTGTGTAGCTCGCTCACTTTTTTTTTTGTCCTAGATATAAATGCAACCATACTTGAGTATCAGACTCACAGAAGAACCTGAGTTCAAAGCGAGTGCAATCAGAGTAGCTGTTACAATTTATTTAGAGGTGCAGGGTCACAGGGTTAAGAAGGCCAGTTCAGTCTCTCTTTACATGAAAGGATATAGCACATTTGTATTCAGAGAGAAGAACTCTGGTGGTTTATCCTTGTGCGAGGGCATTGCAGTGAGTTAGAGTCTCAGTGTTGTGACTGGGTTGTAACTTTTTGAGCATGTGATACAAAGGTGCTGCGCAAATTCCAGCGTAGTCTCGTGGAATTTTGTGAAGCAGTCATCAAATTTATTCTATTGAATTGTCATCGAGGACATTTTTATGTTGTAAAAGAACACAGAAATGGCTGCAGCACATTCTGACTGGAGTTTCTGAAATAGTCACGGAATAGTGTCTATTCATTTGTTGCTTGTCCGTACTGGAAGCGTTACAATACAACATTTAGCACATTTTAAAGCGTCACTTTTTAGGTTGCCTTTGTGATGAGTCCAGTCAGAGGAGTCTTTAAAATAAAACAAGCTCAAGGCACAAACTATACTCAAACCACTTTAGCTGTGCCAGGTAATGTATGTATGGTCTCACAGAAATACGTTTAATGACATCTTAATACATCATTACGGCACCACGCTTCTCCAGCTTTGTCTCGGCTGCTTGCCTTTTTAACTGACTATCCTTTGGCATTGTTTCTGTGGTGACCACCATAATATAAATATATAAATATATAGAATATAAAGCTGCATTTAGATATTATGGTGATTAAAATATGTACCCGTGAGACCAGGCTGGTGTATTACATGTCTGTGTTTAATGTAATAATAAGTCTATTATCATATATGGAAAAATAACACTGATTCCGCAGTGCATCAGGGCTATAACAAAACCCTTCAATTCATTACATTCTGAACTAGACTCACTTTAATGCCTACAGAAGTGCATGTGTCCTGGTAACATCATTTCAGAGAGTGCTGTGAGGCTCCTCACATCCTCCTGCACTTAGCCACTAATGTGATTACACAGGTGACATCAATTAAAGTCCATTAAGGTTCAGCACTCAGGGTTTAGGGAGGAAGTAAATGGGCCAAAGTCTTGAAAAATATCTACTTAGCGGCATCATGGTGACACCTACATCATTTTTCTCTTTATCCTCTGATCCCCTTTCCTCCTTTTCCAGGTGTGGGCTCCCTGGAATGATCTATTTGATGTCCTGCTTCCCCTCCTTTCAAGTTGTCTTCATTGAGTTTTGCTCCCTCTAACGATCACCTGATCTAATCTAAACCTGCCTCTCCAGCTGCTCCTCATTCAAAATCAGTTTAAATACAGAGGCCTTTTTTTTTTGTTTTGCTATATTGTATACAGCACATTACCTCCTGGTGTTCTTCACCATTTCCTATCTGCTTCTAGTATTTTCTTGATTTCATCATTATTTTTGCTTGATTTTATTGCTCCAGTCAACCTTTAAGCCTTTTTTCTGCCTTTTCATCTGTGTCAGTTTTCATTTGCAGCTACCAGAATTGCAACAAGCACCTATAAATTAATCATCATACGCTGAAGATTGGAGTCCACCAAACATATCAGGGAAAAATGAAGCATGTGATGAATGTTGCTGGAGTGATGTCATGTGGTTCTGTCAACAAGGTGGAAAACTGCATAGATGACAATTAACTGTCTACCCTACTGAGACTTCTGTAATAAGAGCAGATGACGGGATGGACGAAAGGCAGCCAGACTATAGATTATTCTTTTCAATTTATCACATCATTAGCACACAACAATACAGGCAATTTGTCATGGTGCTGGAAAGCAGTGTGGACACAATACTGAATGCAGAGTAAGTGGCTGAAATCTGTCAAACTCAACAACCAGTCAAAGATTTACCAGAATATTTCAGCAAAAACAAAAATAAAAAAATGTCCATCCTCGGATCGTTGTCGTTTCAACAATGCAGGCATCAGCCGACACGTCGTTACAGAGTCTAGTTTAAAGGTAGTTGGAGTCTCTGCACCAAGCTTGTCTTTTCCTGAGTCAATATAAATTCTCCTTCGCACCTTTCTTTGATCTCATGATATCGTCTCTCGAGGTCAAAGTAAAGGAAATACAAAAAAAAAGAGGTAGAAGAGAATCTTTTAGAATATTTGACTGTGTCCATTCTTCACTGCCCTCATTAATTCCACCTCTGATTGTTTTCACCTGTGTCTATTTCCCACCTATATGTTGGTTTTCAATCAGCCCTCTGTGTGTACATGTTTTTGTGAAATATGTGAAACATGAGGCATTTCCATTATTAGTATCTTCATGTATTAAGTCTTTTTTTATGTTAAGTAATAGATGTGGATACATGTTAGTTTTTCAAAACTTGAAAAAAAAATTGTATCTGGATGTATATTATTATATGATTTAATAGTCTATTGAAAGTGCCTGGGCTCAAACTCAGAGATGAGAAATGAGCTCAGTCCTCCAGGAGGGGCTCATGGTGGCAGCACGTCTCTTCCAGATCTGGGGGCAGACCTAGTACATGCTCAAGAGATTATGTCTTGGCTGGTGTGGAAACATCTGAGCATTCCCCCCAAAAGAGCTGCAGGAGGTGAGTGGGGAGAGGGAAGTCTGGGGCATTTATGCTAAGAATGCTGGACAAGTGGCCGAAAATAGATGATGTATGGATGAAACAATTCATAATTTATTTTTAGGATAAGACACAGAGGGACAGCCCTCTGCTTTTGCAAAGAGAAGGGTCCACCCCCACCCCTGCTTCCCTGTAAATCCCTTCAGCCATTCCCCTGCTTAAAACCTGGTGATGTAAAGCCCAATCCCATGGTTTAGATGTTGCATTGCTGGCCAGATACATGTAGTATTATGATTTTATGTTATGCTGTCCATCACTTTTGAGCACACAGTCTGCCAGAATCCGTGATCTTATTTCCAAGTTTTAGAGAAAGACAGATAAAGAGCAGAACACCACCGGATTTAACTGCTTTAGGCAGATTTTGTCAGCTGTGTTAAGCTATGATAAACATCTTTCATCAATTAGAAAATGAAACACTCGGGGTGTGATTATATATTATGAGACATAATCTTTCATCTCAGTTTGCTTTCCGCGAGGGACGTGATTGTAACGCCATGGTCTATACGCAAACACTGAGTTCAATGGCCTAAATAGAGATTTCATGTTGTGCTTAGTTTAATATCTGTTCTCACAAAACTGTTGTTAACTAATAGTAATTGCGCTCTAATTTCATCCAGTGGGTTGCACCACTAAGCTTGTTGTGCTATTAAAAACCTGTTAACAATGATGTGTTATCTCTGTGCATTTTTACAGCCTTGTAATTACATGTTGCACAGGGTCACGGATCATGTGCATGAAAGTCATTCGTTTATTCCCACGGGCTATATTTTGTTGTGACCACATTAAAATTACTGATCAGGGGACGTAATGTTAAATTGCCTCACCTCCCCCTGGAGAAATAAATCCAATTGAAATGGAGCTTAGAATAACTTTAGATATATTAAGACTCTGTTGCTATACATTCAAGGGAGTCTGTTCCTAAACTGCGTTGAATACAACTGTAAGCTGTAGGAGAAAAAAAGTTTCTACTCTTGAGTTAAAGTATATGTATAAATTGTTCAAATGGAAATTATAGGCAGACATTTACACACACCTTACACTGGATAACAACAATGTCTTGTATTAGTATTAGTATTATTATTTTTTTTGCAGTATCTCTGTGGCAAAATTATTTTTTGACCATCCAGGATTGTTCACACAAGATCGAGAAGGGTCTCAAAAACACGTACCTAACACAAATACTTGACCTAAATAAAGAATAGGGCTTTATTTATCTATGAATGTTCAGTTTCAAGAGGCACTCTGTCTTTGGTCTCTAAAATAACCCATCTGTCTGTCTTGAAGGAAGTCAATACTAGATACAGGCGCAAGCCAATATTTGACAATCAGACCATTTCAAAATTATCTGAATCCATTTTGCGGCTGTGAACGATATTGATTATCCCACCTGGTTACTGCAGTATTTCTGCATCAGGCTGAACAGGGTGCTGTCATGAGATAACATGCAGGGATTCTGGTAATGCTAAGCGTGACTCAAAGCAGGGAGCAAGAACCTATGGTGGGCTGAGCTGTGCTGCAAAAGTCTGCTATTCACATGCCATTTGTTTCTTCCATATGAGCTTCCCCGCATCAAATCCATGTTGAATCCAGAATTGAACTTAAAATCATTCAGGACTTGGTATGTGAGGAGAAGGATCAGGCCATCATCTCTTAAAGACCTCATAATACCATATTATCCTATAATAGTGTTCTATGGTAAAAATAGAGCACTCTCAGACTTGTGGTTCTTCGAGTTTCAAAAGTAGAATGGGAGGTATAGCTAAAGGCTGCCTCTCCTTGAGCCTGGATTTGCCGGAAGTCTGTTCCTGTTTAAAGGAGTTCTTCCTCTCCTTCATAAGGGATCATCTGATTGTTGGGGTTTTTCTTTCCAGTATTGCAGGGTCTTTACTTCACTATAAGGAGTCGGAGTCAACCGTGCTGTGTGTGGTGCTGTATAAATAAAATTCATTTGAATTTACATAGTATTCATTGTGTGCATTTTAGCAATAGCTTAAATATATTTTACATTCTATATAATTTCTCTGTTATTTTAATTGTTGAGACCACCGTTGCGTTTGAGTTGTGGACTACTGTTGAATACCACTGAGCTTTGGTTTCCTTTTGGTGTCATATAGTATGTTAAGCTTTAGCTCTTGTTTTATTATTTAAGTTCTGATTGTTGTTTTACAGTGCTGACTGTTTGGTTACTGTATTCACTTTACAATTAATCTGTGATCTGGTGGTGGTGATCCCATGACTTGGTTCATGCTTTCATTGTTATTCTAGTGGAGCTTTTGTGGTACAGTTAAGATATTGGTTTCCTGTTTTAACTGGGTTTATTAATGGAACCTCGCTGAGGAGCGTACTGCGATTTAAGTTCCACACAGATAGGCTTTAGCCTCGACAAAACAGATTACTGGTATCGCAGCAGAGATACCAGTAATCATTCTCAGATGATAATGATAAAAATTTATAAAGAACATAAAAAACCTGTAAAATACAACACTGTTGCAAGACAATACACAAGACAAGAGATTAATTATGCAGAAAGTCGTTAATCTTTTGCAGAGCGCGGTAAAATGAACATTTTAATTCAAGTTAATTATTTTATCGCTGAGTCTCTCAATGCTGCTGTTTATTTCTAAGGTGATGGCTGCTAATTGGAGATCTGAAATTTTGAACTGGATACATTTAAACATTAAAAGTTACTGCTGAATAGCCTGATAAAAGAGACATAGAAATCACTTTAGATTGTCACCAGACCAAAGTGAAATTAATTTTGATGACTGAACAGGTATTCTTGGTGTGTGTTCTGTATTCTAGTAGCTGCAATTCCAGCAGCGTAAAAGGGACATGGAAGCAGATTAGAATCCAGTACAACAACATTTTATACATTTTCTGCATCACTAAATTAGTACATGCACGTTCCTCTGACAATGCGATGCACAGTTTGTGCTTCATTCTGTGTGCTGCTTAACAACTTACACATATAAAAAGTATTCCCCCAGCAGAGAATCTATATTGCACTTAAAACGTGCTGTAAATAAACGAATCAGAAGCAGTTATGTGTTCAGCCTAAGTTACCATGGTGATATAGCCAGGTAAAAAGAGCCACTTTTGTGACACAAAAACTGATTTCATGCTGAACACAGTTCAGTAAGCCATTAATCGCACTTTGTAGTACACACCTCTGGTGTTTCCTTGTTCATGCTCTACTGTGTCTGGATTATATTTAGTGTGAGTCTTCTTTTCTTAGTATGTGTCTCCTGGGTTCTATTCTGTTTTACTTGATAATTTTCCCTTGTCTCTTGCTTTCTCCCTATCTGATTGTCTTTACCTGTGCTGATTACAAGCACCTGTACCTCGTTCCCCACCAGTCTCCTTTTGCATAAATAGATCTTTGTATGTTTATAGGCCCGTGTTCCTCTTTGTCTTAGTTGAGTTGTCCTTTGGGCTCTTTCCTTTCCTCTAAAATTACAGTGTTCAAAAAAAAAAAAAAATTCAACAAACACTTTTTAATCAGATTATATCCAGTCAGTTAAACTTCTGGGATATTGATCTTGTCAGTTAAGTAGCAGAGGGGGTTGTTAATTAGTTTCAGCTGCTTCTCTAGAGGGGCAACAATGAGACAACCCCCAAAACAGCCACTCACATTTTTCCCTCGTCAGCTCCTTAGTCTTTTCACTAGTTCGAGGTTGCACAGGTAGATCAAATCCTCCAGGATGGCACCTGGATATCCACATGTGTCATTGCCAGAAGGTTTTCTGTGTCTCACAACATACAGTAGTCTCAAGAGCATGGAGGAGATTCCAGGAGACACAAATACTCTAGGAGAGCTGGACAGAGCTGTAGAAAGTCATTAACCCATCAGCAGGACTGGTACCTGCTCCTTTGTGCAAGGACAAACATGATGAGCACTGCCAGGATAGCTTCATGAGGGTGGCTGGAGGGCCCAACCTCGTCTAGTGGGCCCTGTGCTCACTGCCCTGTGCTCACTGGGGGACACAGACCTCTAAAGGCTAGGCAAAGGCACCCTGACTGCTATTAGGTGTTGGGATGAAATTCTGGGACCCATTGTCATACCCTATTCTGGAGCAGTGGGTCCTGGGTTCCTCTTGGTGCACGACAATGCCCGGCCTCATGTGGCGAGAGTATGCAGGCAGTTCCTGGAGCATGAAGGAATTGATACCACTGACTGACCCCTACACTCACCTGATCTAAATCCAATAGAACACCTCTGGGACATTTGGTTTTGGTCCATCTGACGCTGCCAGGTTGCACCCCAGTGATGCCCAGGTCCAGATTTGGGAGGAGATCCCCCAGGACACCATCCATTGTCTCATAAGCATGCCCCAATGTTGTGAGATATGCATACAAGCATATGGGGGGCATACAAATTACTCAGTCCCATTTTGAGTTGCTGGAATGAAATTTCAGAAAAACAGACAAGCCTGCCACATCATTTTTTTCACTTTAATTTTCCGGATGTTTCTGAATTCAGCCCTCTGTAGGTTGATAATTTTCATTTCCATCAAACTATGTGGCATCCTTTCATTCCAAACACATTACACAGTCCATATCCAGCATGATATCCACTGTGATTTTTCCCATTGAGAGCTGACATGTTTTCAGTGTTCTTTTAATTTTTCTGATCAGTATACTTACATGCACTAAGGATTCCGAAGCTGCTCAAACACCCTTGAAGGTGTGCTGTGGCATTTGGCACCAAGACGTTAGCAACAGATCCTTCAAGTCCTGCAAGTTGCGAGGTGGGGCCTCCATGGATCAGACCTGTTTGTCCAGCACAATCGATGCTCAGTTGGATTGAGATTTGGGAAATTTGGAGGCCAAGTCAACACCTCAAACTCATTGTGCTCCTCAAACCATTCCCGAACCATTTTTGCTTTGTGGCAGGGCTCATTATCCTGCTGAAATAGACCACAGCCATCAAGGAATACCATTTCCATGAAAGGTACACATGGTCTACAACAATGTTTAGGTAGGAAGTACATGTCAAAATAGCATCCACATGGATAGCAGGACCCAGGGTTTCCTAGCAGAAAGTCCAAAGCATCACACTGCCTCTACCGCTTGCTCATGTGCCCATTGTTGGCACTTTGGGTGGTGGACAGTGTCAGCACGGGCACCCTGACTGGTCTGCAGCTATGCAGCCCCATATGCAACAAACTTTGATGCACTGTGTATTTTGACACCTTTCTATCAGAACCAGTATTAACTTTTTCGGTAATCTGAGCCACAGTAGCTCATCTGTTGGATTGACCACATGGGCCAGCCTTCGCTCTCCATGTGCATCAATCCACCTTGATCATTCACGACCCTGTCATTGGTTCACCACTGTTCCTTCCTTGGACCACTTTTGATAGATATTGACCACTGCAGACCAGGAACACCCCACAAGAACTGCAGTTTTGGAGATGCTCGTCTCGCCATCACAATTTGGCCCTTGTCAAACTCGCTCAAATCCTTACACTTGCCCATTTTTCCTGCTTCTAACACGTCAGCTTTGAGGACAAAATGTTCCCTTGCTCCCTAATATAGCCCACCCACTAACAGGTGCCATGATGAAGAGATAATCAGTGCTATTCACTTCAGCAGTCAGTGGTCATAATGTTATGCTGATCGGTGTATATAAGTATTGTATATTTTTTCCTCACAATAAAAACAAAACAAAAAAACTTTTAAAATAAAAATTCATTCTCTTAATATAAATGAATGTACTATGTACATTCTATGTATCTAAGAATATAAATTCTCAGTGATTAAAAATGCAATCATGCTTTACTTATTTTTTTAATTTTATTTTGATTGTTCCATTTATTTAAATTATACTGTCATACATAACAATTTACAGTACATTTTAAATAACTTATTTTCACTGTTAAAACCTACTTTTCAAAAAAAAAGGGAAGAGAATAAAACAACCAAGCTCATATACAAACAATGGTGTTTTTACATGTGGGTAAGAAAAGCTTTCTCTTTAGTGTGACACTTGTCTTAGGGAAACATCACCGTTGCTGCCCAGCCCCTCTGTGCTCTCTCCTGGACTGCTAATTATCCGCCCCTCAACTTCTTCACAGACAATGGCACAATTAAAACTTTATCGCTGAATAATCGCTTTACCGGGCACTGGGGTTTAATGACAGCAGGTGTTAAGAAGCAAATGAACCCTCTGCAGCAAAATTACTCTCAGCAGCTTGGACACTAATCACAGTCCTTGTTTTAGAGAGACAGTATTTTACAGCTCCAGGCTCAGGCTGGCAGACCTTGGAATAGGATGCATACTCAGGGATGGTACCTTAGAATAGAATAGAATAGAATGCCTTTATTGTCATTATACAGGATGTACAATGAGATTGGAGGGCCACTCCTGTTCAGTGCCATGCAATAGAAAGTCAAACTTTCTAAATAAAAAATATAATAATCTAATATAATCTTAAAAAATATACAGAAAATAAAAAGTATAAAAATATATACAGAAATTTATTAAAAATGCAGATAAGAGAATGTATAAATATATATATACGTTGTAAAAATAAAATAAGCGTATACATAAAAATGAAGATGCGAGTATTGCACTTGGTGAATTAATATTGCACTAGTGAATGATTGTTAGATATTACACAATATAGGAGTGATAGATACTGTTCAGTATGAATATAATATTGCACAGAGATGTTACTATTGCACAGTTAGAGTGGGTGTGTGTGTGAGTTCAGCGTGGTGATTGCTCTGGCGAAGATATTATTTATATTACAGATATTATTTCACAATTTCATGAACATACCACTAGTTTTACACATGAAAATCACTTTATTCACTTCAAGATCATTTTTGGATCTTGAGCCAAAGGTATTAGGACAGAGTATTCAGTCATCTGCATTATCATATTTAAAAATCTATCACTTACCCAGTCACATTACTAAGTCTCATGAGCCCCTACTGTTGATTTGTGGTCATTTCTTTATTTTTATACATACATTGGAAGAATACTGCCTCTATTGGCTTTAAAGTTTCTAGACATTTTTCTCAGTATTAGAATTTAAACAAAGAAAAATACAGGAAAATGAGAAGGGGGTGGGGGTGGGGGATACCAGTGCTGGTTTCCAGTGGTATAAATAGGAGGGGGATACCACTTTGCAACATAATCACCTAATCTTAACAATGCCAAAAATTGCTTAGCTATTGTAGATTTGGGACTTTATAGTTTATGCTTAATGTCTTCTGGGCCAAAGTACTGCCCGATTTCCTTTACATTGTGGACTAGAAGGAACAAGGCATGGGAAATTAAGGCTGCAAAATTATGGCCAAAATTTAGAAATCTTTGCATCAAAATAAAATTGGTCCTATTTATTCACCAAAATTCAGTGCATCTCTTACAGTAGAAGTATAAATAAAAAATAAAAAAACCCTACCAAAACTTAACACACAATTAAATCAACAGGGCACTGCTTTCATTTTCACACTGTTACATTCCTGTTAATTCAATCAGACATTTAATTTGTTAACCTTAAATGCACTGCCTAGAAGAAGAATATAGTCTTTGACTCCAGTCATTACATCTGCATGATGGATGTAAATAAAACTTGAAGCTGAGGACTCAAGAGCTGCAAGATCCGTCTCCATTTCCCCTGCAATGTTTTCTGTCCAGCACAGGCATGTCACTTTGGAAAAATAATTGTTGGAAGAGCGTAACTTTTGTATGTTGACCATTTCACCATGTTTAGTGCACAAATGTCTTTGGTGAGATGGAATGTGACTGTTTTGGTCATTTCTTTGTAAGATGGATGGACATGCCGATGCGCTTTACAAGCTCACTTTCATGGATGCTCGAGTTGATGTTGGATAATTCATGTCAACAATCACTGCACTGTTTTTCTTGGCTTTCATGCATTCATCATACTGCAGTTTTTGGTGTGTTTCAGGTGGCTGCACAAGTTATGTTGCTTTGCAGTGCAGACAAAACTCTACAGCACCTGTTGCATTTGTTCTTCATAAGCTCAACTTGCCCTAAATATTAACTATTTTCAAACAGAGCAGCGGAGCATGCATTTTCTATACCATTCAATCGTATTAAATTGTGGGAAGCCAAAATTATGATTAAGATCAAAATTCAAGTGATTTATGATTAAACTATGCCATAGCCAAAGTTGCCAGTGTGCACGGCGAGCCGTCTCCATCTCCCTGGGCTCCTCTGTCTGCTGTCACAACATGGCTCGTAAGACCATGACAAAAAGGGTGGACACATCATTCTTAAATTGCTCTAAGACAATTAAATCACAAAGGCCTTCAAAAGCAGTCACACCTACTGCAGAGGACCAGCTGTTAAAATGATAAATCACGAGCAAATTCCACATTAACTTGTTTCTCAGCAGGTTTCCATGATCTAAATCGCTGACAAAAAGCTTCTGGAACTAACTCCTAAGCTTTCAGAACAGTATTTTTTAAATCTTTTCATAACTCAAACCATCTACTGCACTTAATGCAGAGTAGGCTGCCTGGGCTTTTCCAGTTAACACACTTTAAAGTAACAAGGTCCGCTCTGCATCCAACCAACCTCTTAAATCAGCCACCCATTCAAACAAGGAGAAGAAGGTATCTACATCCTTCTCGTTAAACACAGGTATGGGACGTAAGCTACTACCGAGATGAATCTCCTGGCCACACTGTATCTGTGAAGATAAGACCTCTTCCCCAGGTGAAACAAATACCCCTTCTGTTGAAATTCTAATTTCATCTTTTCTAATCTAGTCTAATTTTCTCCCTCTGTTTCATGTTCCTGCATCAGCTTTTCCAAAGTAATTTGTTTAACTCACCTTCTAACTGCAACAACAGCAACTCCTTCTGCTGCTCCAAAGTAAACCCAGTAGCCACAGAAGGGGAAAACACTGAAACCAGCTCAGAGCCTGAGCTAGGTTTCTCAGCCAACACTTAATAACTAATCCTGTTGCCAAGACAGCTTTTATGTCAGCCTTGCAGCTACAGCCACCAACATCAATACTATAGTGTTCAGCTATTTTCAGCAGCTGCTCTTTAGTACACTTCTCCAACAGGCTCCAAGATGGACAATCAACAAAATGGCAACTGAACCCGTAGCACAAGATCCTCTAAGGACAAAGTAACAAGAAAATAGAGCCAAAACGAAGCCAACACATGAAACCAAACTAGACCAGCAGAGTTTTCCCACTAACTGCCTGACCAAAACTACCTCATCACCCCTAGTCTTCATGTGGCTTGTGGTGGGTTTTTAAGCACCAAAACCAGCAGGTTTGTAAGGCAACCTGCAAGCAGGTGATCCACAAATTCCCACGGATATGCACCCGAGACAATTGTCCAACCAATTGACAATAACCACAAGATCACAGCACTACTAGAATGTGAAAAGAAAACAAAGAAAAAAAAAATCTGACGCAACCCAAAGGGGAAACGCCACTCAAACCTAACTGGGCAAACATCAACGTGTCTCAGTGTGGCAACACTTACCTTTTCTCAGGTTCCCAACAACGACCTCTGAGGGAGACCAAAAGAGCCGAAAAGAGCCGAACTGCCCATCACTACAGCAAATAACAAAAACCTAAAGGAAAACAAAGGTAACACACCTGCCCCAGATTTATAGCCTGGGAACCCAGGGCCCAGGTGTTCCCAGTTGGCACTGACAATCCCTGCTGTGCCCACCAAAGACCTGAAACACCTGCAGATTGAAAACAGGCAGGGGTCGTCACACTGCTGTTTGTTATTCTTCTCCTTTTATGTTGTCCTGATGGCTCTGCTTTACTTGTTTGTGATAGCCAAACACTTCTGAGTCTTTGTCCAGTTAAACTGCAAAGATTTGATCTGAGAAATATGCCAGAAAGTCTTCCTGGATTATTTTCGGGCATACCTGACTGCCTACGCCTCCTGCAACTCACCTTTCCTCTAGGAAGCACTCGAAAAGACGGGAAATGGGGTGGCGTCCTGGTTAACATCAAGACCTACCTGAAGTCTATTGGAATGACTAATCATCATACTATTCCAGATGTGTTGCGATCTATTCCTGCTCCCTGGCATTGGTCCAGATTTGGATGTCATCACTGGATTTGTCATGACTTGCGGGGGAAAGAAGGACCCAACTGCGGAAGCAGATGTTAAAAGTTTAAAGTGTTTATTTGCACAAATCCAACAGAAAGTTTGGGGGGTTATGTCTGGGTTTAGGCGAGGGGAACTGTGTGGGGCTGGTCTCCAGCACTCTGTCAGCCAGACAATGCTTTTGTTGATCCTCTGAAACCTTGGCTCACATGCTAACAGAATCTGCCTCTGCTCTGGTAGGGACAACGATCTGGTGAGGACTGAAGATTTCCCATGGCTTAAATACCCATCATGTGAGCATTCAGGAAAACAGGTGAGTAATCAGTGATTGCCATCAGGTGTACCACTTACTGCCGGAAGAGGCTGGTCGGAGGGTGGAGTAATTGTCAGAAATCTTGGAGTGTTTTTTGATAGTTTCTAGTGAACACAATTGTGAAAAACAGTTTTTATCAGTTATGACTAATTGCCAAAGCAACATCCTTCCTCCAAAGGACTTCGGAAAATGTATTCATGCCTTCGTCACCTCTAGATTGGACTATTGCAATTCTCTGTATTCGGGTCTTGAACTGTCATCTCTCCATTGTTTGCAGTTAGTCCAAAAATATTGCTACTCGTCTTTTAACAGGTACTAGAAAGTGTGATCACATCACTCCAGTTTTAGCAGGTTTGCAATGGCTCCACATTTGATTTTGTATTGATTTTAATATTAATTTACTTACTTTTAAAGTTTTAAACAAAATGGCACCCAGCTATTTTGCCAAACTGCTCAACTTATATAACTCCAAAAAAGCACTGACATCATCTAGCCAGATGCTCTTAGGGCAGCCAAGGTCTCGAATTCAGCATAGAGGGGATCGAGCTTTTACAGCCGCAGTCCCACTTGATATTCGTACTTCAGAGTCAATACAGTCATCTTAAAACTCACCTTTTTGCCTTGGCTTTTAATTCAAGTTCAGTTTGAGTCCTCTCTGGTTTTATACTGTGGTGTCTTTTGCTTGTTGTTAGTCATATTTATTGTATTTATTGTATCTGTTAGTTTTTATGTTTTACTCCATTTTATTGATCCATGGATTTACCATGCTTACTTTGGTCAACTTTGTTTTCAAATGTGTTATAGAAATAAATTTGATATTGACATTGACATCTACTAACTGGAGGGTTGGTGATTTGATCCCTGGCTGCTCCAGTCTGCGTGCCAAAGTATCCGTGGGCAAGATGCTGAACTGTGAGTTGCTCCCCACTCAGAGTGTGATTGTCTGTGAACATCAGATAGAAAGCACTTAAATGAAGAAAGTGCTTGTGCGAATGGATGAATGAGACATGCTGTATAAAGTTTTCATGTAGAGTAGAAAAGAACTATACAATATGAGAACCAGTCCATTTACCTTTTGCACAAGGATAATACCTCAGTTAAACAAAATGTTACAGGCTGTACTTGTATCTATTGCAGTCGCTAGTATTTTGCCAGTGTAGAAGTCTTCTGTTTTTCTCACTTTCATGAATCTGGCAATACATGTGTAGGTTCAGTCTGTTCTGAAGCCTTGTCGCCTTCCTGCATTTCAGTAAAAGTAACTACTGTCCAATATTTATTAGCTCAAATTCCAACATGAATGGTTCAGTTTCACTGAAGATGGCAGAATGCAAACACACCAGCCCACAAGTATCAATGCAAACAAAGACATCACCAACTATGGCGTGGGCTCTACAGGGATATAACTCTTTATAAGTTAAGCTTTAGTGGGAATGTGCTTTAACGCCTGTGAGTGTGGCAAACGAGATTCAGCCTACTAGTATGCTTTTGATGGATACAGCTCTCCTGCAATGCAAATCAAAAAGCAATGGAGGAGGAGCTCACAGTTAAATCAGATTAAATGTAAGTAAATTAAGGGGGTCGTTGGTGGTCTGAACCAGGTCTTCCAGACTCATCTAGCTGTCAAACCAAATCCACTTTACTGATTTTTCCACTGTGTTTTTCTGTTTGGCTCCAGATCATGTTGCCAAATAATAAACTGCAAATTCTATTCACAATAAATCATGACTCACTCCTTCCTGAGGTCTCAGTAAACATCAGTAATGACCCCAGTCAAACGTTTGGACATACCTTCTCATTCAGTGCAGCATGTACTTTCTTTAATTTGTTTACCGTGGAAATTTTTTGTGTCTGTTCTAGGATGTGGTTATCAAAAAGTATTTGTAGAAATGTTGGAAATAATCCTAGAATATCAATCTGTTACAGCATTCTTAAAATTGATTTGATTTAATGAGTATTGCTAATGCTGAAAACATTTTGCTGGAATGTGTATTATATCTTTACTAACCCAGGGGTGACTAAAAGTATTTAGATAAGGGTAAGGGGGCAAGACCCCCAAATTAGGGCAAAATAGTTTTGCAGAAGGTAATAAAATGTCTGCCGAAGGGGTTTCTGTTATGAAATACAAATATTTTATATTTTTATATTTAATCATGGGAGGATATTCTCATCGGTGACAAGTCTTAGTTTTGGGGCAAACGTGTTTGTCCCTCAGGTTTTTCCTCTTCTTTGTACATTCCCTCACGTTCATTTCAATAGTTTTAACTCTAGGAATTTGCTGACATTTGTGAGTCGTTATTTTGATGCTAGGATTATTATTCCTCATATTGAGACAATGATTGTCATTCTCTCACTAATAAATTTAAAAACTGCATCAAAAAAGTAGCTGGAAATGCATAAGAGAACAATGCTCAGCAGGTCAATCACAATAGTTGCAGCCTGTGTCGACCCAACATAATTAAAATTATAGAGAGATGCACATCAGATTGCGCCATATGCAATCTGCAATCTACTGACATGTAGTGGTGAGATTTTACACACTGTACTTTAACCCTCCTTGAATGTGGGTGGAAAAAGTGAGTACCAGCTTAAATCTCCTCACTTCAGTGGTCTCCAACTCAGACTGATGCCCTTTAAGCATCTAGACAAGAACACACACACAAACACACACGGTGCTCGTCACAGACTTTACAAAAGTTTAAATTGAGAAGATTTGTATGCTTTATGAATCTCAATAAACCAGCTAAGTACGTTTGTTTGTCAGATGTGCTCATGTCATTATGCAAGGCACAACTTGAGGTCCCTGCAGTTAATACTTTCCCCTCCTCTCCATCTATCAAAGAGAATGCTAAGCAGACAGAAAAATGCAGCCAACTCTGGTCAAATATTGACACACAGCTCCTGTTGTGACACTGTGACTGTGGTAAATTACATTTTCACACTATAAAGTAAATATCGCCTCTGCGGTATTAGAATGGCTGGAAAGAAATTGCCATATTGACTCTTTAAGTTCCAAGTATTTGAGGAAAAATTCTTTAGACGTTGTGCTTGCACACTTGTATTCTCCCTTTAGAGAGTTATTTCCAATCCCAGAGGATAAGGAAGATGAAAGTCTGATCAAATACAGAGAGCAAACAACCTGTTATTGTCATATGTCAATGAGTTTTTATTGCGAACCCCATTCAAAGAAACTGTATTTATACATTTTCTTACAACCTTAAAATCATCACATGAATGAATCACTGTTCAATATCCGTTGTTTCAAGATATGTAAAAATACACTGCAGTAGAGATTCATTTGTATCTCTGGCAGCAAACACCCACACCTTTTCAGTCATTGGAATAAAAAATATATTGCACATTGCTACATTTACTCGTTTTAGAATGTTTTGCTACTAGATACAAGATTTTACTGAAAGTTTGTGCATTTTACGTGGTAAGTTTCCGGTTGGACTAGATTTGCTTTTGCTGTCTTCTTGAAGATCTATACTATGGGAGTCTCATTTCACTGACAAATGAGTCATTTCAAGGGTCAGACAGAGATATTTTCTGACATTATTTTATTGAAAAATAAAAATATACTGGATAGTGTTGTTCCATTTCTCACATGACCTTGTCACATGTAATTTGGTCCACATAAGGCCCGCAACAAATCAACTTAAAGTCAACAAAAAACTTGTCTATTCATCATACAGTACCGTTTACTCAAGCTAAATAATGCATTCTGATAACAGTTCTACAAGTGGACTTCCATGCAGCTAACTCACCAAAACCTTTTTCACAAGCTTGAAAATGTCACAATAGGATGCTTGGGGAATTTCATTAAACTGGATGCACATGTAAAAAAAAAAATCCCCAAACTGAAAATGAACTTTGCAGTATTCAAAAAAATCCCTGACTTAGGCATTTCCTCTGCTATGACAAAAGTTGCATTTACAGTGCCTTCACTTTCAGATTTAGTTCAAAGAAACATTGTGGCGCAGCTGTATCTCGCTGTTCCCTCTGCAATACTCCATATCTTCGCTGTTCTGTAGTTTCAAAATGACGATGCAAATTATATTCTTTGAAAACATAATGGGCCTCTCTTTATAGCTGGCAAATATGCACTCAGTCCCTTGAAATTGCGTTGTCTCGTCACTGTGCACAGTACAGCTACAGCAAAGTGAATGAAAATTTATTAAGAACCTAAAGTGACAGTAAAAATGGCAAAGAGCCAAAGGCTCTTGTACTATTAATCTGCCTAGATGTGACATATATTGCATATCTGTTCACCTTGGAAAAGGAACTTCGCTTTTCCTTATCAAAATGAGGTCAAAGAGCAGCCAAAAGCACTCTAAGCAGAATTTGAAAAGGTGGCACCTATAAAGATTTTTAGGGATACCCTTGTGATTTACAAGTAGCTATTATATGAGTGTGCAGTTTCTCACTCAGACTGCACCCTCTGGTTACATCCAGTTTCAAAACACAATTGCAGCATATAGTTTGCAAATCCACAAATCCATTTGACCAGGAAATGCAAATAATGTAAAAGTAGCCAGGAAGACCTGACAGCTGTGATTCTGTAGGCTCTGTCATTTTGATACACCACGTTCCCCTTTTTATTGTTGTACATTATAAAGTATGCATGTTAACAGAATGATCAGTGGTCTCTTTTGACTCTCCCCTTATCAAAAGAGAAACTTGTAAAAAGGCATGCTCTTACCTTCCAGAGTATTATTCGGAGTAGAAATTTTCATCCAGTGTTTTAGTGCTGCCTAAAAAAAGCTCCAAATACTTCAGCAGATATTGTGAGGAAAAGAAATGAAATATCTCACTAGTATAAATTGTATGTCATTTTTTTCAACGCTACAGTATTAACTTTTCCAAATGAAATGTATATTGCAATGCATTCTAGGAAACAGGCGTGATCCGATCCCACCACTGGCAGCATGACACTCAATCCAAAACCTTTTCCTCACCACCACCCCCACCTATTTTTCTTATATTCCTGGCAGCTTTTGAAACATAATAGCAGTGAGACCTTTCCAAAGAATGAGAGAAGCTTCTTGTACACAGAAGCACGGAGAGAAAGCATCCTGAAATATAAACCAAAAAAAGACAAGACAGAAGGACTGGTGGCTGAGAGGTGTCATCTCATCACTGCCAGCCTGCCTTCTTCTATCAAACTGCCTGCAGTGGTCTTTAAGTACCACCATAGTGTGTCCCTCTTGTCCTGGAGAACATAAAACCACACAATGACCCCTTGTCCTATTTGTCACCTCTTGCTGACAAATAGTAGCACATAATGCTGTCACCAGCACTGAGGGAAAATTCATTGTTTTACTTGCAGGATGGCACATTTACCCACAGTGATAGTTTCCCCCTTTAGTCATCGTTTTCAGGAACATCCGTGGAAGAGAGGGCAGATAATAGCCCCCACTTTGGACCACTCTGCCCCAGTCCACATGGGATCTGAGCTGGACACCTCCTGATTACTGCTACAAGGTCTCTAATGGTCCATTTTTTTTTACTCAGCTGTCCAGTCCAATTACATACTGCAGAATGAAGATGTGCAAGAAAATGTGCTGTTGTGTTCTGAGTCATGTAGAAAGAAGATCATTTGATTGGAAGTCTGTGTAGGTTCTCAGTCATCCAGGTCAGAATATTCTCTGGACCTTGAAAAAAGGCCTCTTTTTTTCAAGCTCCAGAGAATATTTGGTTGGAAGGTATGCCTATGTGTACACATCACTGCATCCGGAATGGCTATATACATACATACTACATTGTGTTACTGCTGGAAAAATAACACTGAAGATTATAGTGCACACAGTTGGCTGTAATGTTAGCTTCCTCATTACAGAGAAATGCAGTCACTTTTTATATTTCATCTTTTAAAATATGGATATTTACACCAGACTGCACCATACTCCTAGTAAGAGGCAAATATCAGAAAGAAGACACCTGTATATATATATATATATAATAAAAACACCTGATGAATATGAATGTTTAACCTGCCGCTGCAAAAACATACAACTGGAATTTGTTTAGTCACCAGAAGTGCAGAAGTGTTCAGAAGGCTTTAGTGTTGGATGCCGGCTGAACTGCCTGCCTAGACAGAGCACATCATGGTCCCGCCCACACAGATAAAGGGTCACTGCTAACAAAAACACTGAAAAATGACTAAAAGATTCGGTGGGGTGGGATACAAGAATGGAATAAGCAATTAGAAACAGGTTATTATTACTTCTGCACATAAAGACAGAAATTCATTAGAAACAAAAAGTGCAGAAATGAGAAACAGCAGGAAGAATTATGTCAGTTTCCCCTTCATGTACAAGAAGAATGTTGTCACTGATATTCAAAACTGAAGATGCCAGATTTAGGCTTCTATACCTCTGTAATTTAAACTAAAACATTCTGAAAGCATCTCATGCTTAAACGAATTATGCTCATTTCCTTAATGAGCTTGCAGTGGGCCTTGGTCCAGCCCTTCAGTTCATCCACTTTCTGATAAAAGCTATTAATACAGAAAATTTGATAGCTTCTGTTCTAATAGCTCAGTCAGAACTGAGATGACCATATCAGGAAAATCCGTTATCATTGACATAAATAAAACTGGAAAAAGCTGTCAGAAACAGAGCGTTTACAGCAGTCTGAAGTCTAAGCTTTTGCCTCACGGGAATTACTTGAACATATGCTGACCCCATTAGTCTGGTCATGTTAATTATGACCATCCACTGTAACAGTATATGTACTGTGCAAAAATAAGAATGGAAGACTTTTAATCAGAGTATAACATGAAGCCAATTAAACTTAAGAGATATTGATCTGGTCACTTAAGTAGCAGCTGCTTTAGTGTTAATGAAATTAACAACAGGTGCACAACTCTGAGACACCCCCAAACAGAAATTGTTTTACAGATGAGGCCACTGACATTTTTTTTTCCCTCTTCATCTTTTCTGTTTTTCACTAGTTTACAGAAGCTTTGCTGTGTCTCCCATCACACGCTCAAGAGCATGGAGGAGACAGACAGTTACTCTAGGAGAACTGGACAGGGCCGCAGAAGGTCACCTGGACCAGTATCTGCTCCTTTGTGCAAGGAGGAACACGATGAGCACTGCCAGGGTGGCTTCATGAGGGTGGCTGGAGGGCCCAACTAAGGGTCAGAAGAAGCCGTAGAGAATGTTATGCTCTCTGTAAGATCGTTCAGCATGACCGGTTTGGTGGAGGGTCAGTGACAGTCTGGGGAGGCATATCCATGGAGTGACGCACAGACATCTACAGGCTAGGCAATGGCACCCTGACTGCCATTAGGCTTCGGGATGAAATAATTGGACCCATTGTCAGACCCTACGCTGGTCCAGTGGGTCCTGGGTTCTTCCTGGTGCACGGCAACACTGGGCCTCATGTGGCAAAAGCATGCAGGCCGTTCCTGGAGAATGAAGGAATTGATACCATTGACTGGCCCCCATGCTCACCTGACCTAAATAGAACAACTCTGGGACATTATGTTTCGGTCCATCTGACATGGCCTGGTTGCACCTCAGAATGTTCAGGAGCTCAGTGATGCTCTGGTCCAGATCTGGGAAAAGATCCTCGAAGACACCATCCATCGTCTCTTTAGGAGAATGCTTCGACGTTTCAGGCATGCATGCAACCACGTGGGGGCCATGCACACTCCTGTGTACCTTTTTTGAGTAGCTGCTATAAAATTACTGCAAAATAGACAAGCCTGCCACATCACATATGTTTTCTACATAAACCTATACCTTCAAATTTTTTTTAATTAATTTATAATGCTGTGTACTCTCTTCATCCTTCTTGTACACACACCGGCATTTGAACTAGCAGCAAAGGGCCTGCAGGCAGAATGGTCTAAGAGTTGTTGCTCATCGTTGAATGTGCAAAGTGACACACAGGAACATGAGAGACCCACTTCCGCGACTCAATTATGTAATGGATGCATTAATATTGACTCACTTCCAAAGCGTGCAGTATTCCTTTTGAGTCAGTAGTTTCTTGTACCCACAGCACAGAAAAAAAACATCTCAGCTCTAGTGTGCTGCACACTTAAGAATCATAGTTGCATTGATCTGCTGCTGTAACAAACAGTAAAAGCCTCCACGAACCTCCAGGGAGTCTGACTTCACTAACTATATGTACCCCGCCCGATAGCATGTGTTGTCATTGTGTCAAAACGAATAGAGGGTTTCCTGAAGAGGGGTGAGTCATAGAAGCGGAGGGAAGAACTGACAAGCTTTGATGGCACCCTGAATCTTTAGGTCAGAGTTCATTGCTATTTATATGCCGAGAACGAGCTCGGCTCTCCATCCTCAAAGGTCAGTCTCATTAAACTCTGTTGTGCGAGCAGAGAAGTCCAAGTTTTCTCAGACACGACAACACAGATTTCTGCTGTTAGTGCTGGAAATAAGTAAGCAGTTTGAGAGTGGCTTTGCATATGAATAGTTTAATTAAACCAGATTAATCAGCGATCTAATAACTTGCCACACAGTCGGTGTTAATAAAAGTATAAATGTTAAACCCAGACCCCCCTAAGTGACTGTCCAGCAACTTTATTTGCTTACTGCTCATATACAAATCGCTGAGACAAGGCAGTCTTACAGCTGTTTGTGAAATAGTTACCTTATTTGTTTTAACATGATATTAATTATCATTAAAAATGCCTCCCATGTTAACACACCCAACTTTAGATCATTAAAACATGTATTTACATTCTGGCACAAAAATGTTTTTAGCCCTCGTGGACAGCTCCTCCTTCACAACAAATCTGAGTGGGGCCTATTTTTTCTAACTCATTCACCTGTGTAAATGAGTTAGGGGTGTGGCCGTGTCAATTGACAGGACACAGGCATCTGGAATCAATCGAAGTCTGCTAGGCCTCCTCCACTACTGTGAGTCATTAAATTGGACCTCTTTGCTGTGGCCATGAGAGCATTTTAATAGATTAACGTTACGGCTTGCTGTGGGGCACAGACCATCCCAGAAATCTGGGCTTTACTTTGGTGAATGAAAACAGACTAATCAAATATTTTTTTTCATTAGTCCGTTACTTATACACAAGAAGAGGACACGGGGACACCACAGCGGGTAGCTCCACATCTGTTGGATTTGGCAGGTTTATGTCAGATGCCCTTCCTGTGTGCCTGGCTGGAATTGAATTAGCAACCATTAACCCACCAAGCAAATGTGCAGTATACTACACTACGAAGCTACTCCGTTACATGTTTGCTAATTAGTGCCGTGTGGTGTATGAAAGGAGCTTGCTAACCAAGCCTGTCAGCATTAAATTAAATTAACGCTCCACCGTTTCATCCATATCACTTCTGGCAAAAAAAACCAAAACAAAACAAAACAAAACAAAAAAAAAACACTAATGACAAACCAGCGGGTGACATCACGGTGATTACGTCCATGTTTTCTTTTAAGGCTATGCTTTCTTGATCTTCTTGGCTTGTCTAGAAAAATGGATGCTGTAGACACAACATGCATTTGCTACTAAAATGCATTACTTACAAAGCCATGCTATCATAAAAAAAATCATAAATGCAATTTTTCAGCATTCATATCTTTTCTGACCAGCTGCAGGACACTGACAGAGAGCAGCTACTGTTTGTGTGTGTCTGTTTTCCCTTGAATGTGCTTTATGTTGTTTTTGGTATTTACAGTGCATTTCATATGGTTGGACTGTTGCTTAACAACATGAAAATAAGCTCCATATCTAATGAACACTTATTTTTCCTCTGAAGAGACAAAGAGGTTGTGAATTAGAGGAAGAGACATTTAATCAAGTTAATATTCACTGACACAAAATGTAATGTCTTATATCGCTAATTGTTTTCATCTTGCAAGTCTTACAGCATTAATTATAGCAGTATTTGTAATTAGCTTTTTGACGGAAACACACACACACACACACACACACACACACACACACACACACACACACACACACACACACACACACACACAC
>JAVDPK010001341.1:179048-194599 GCA_034780415.1 Cichlasoma orientale | reverse complement strand
GTAAAGTAAAAATACTCAAAAATTGTACTTAAGTACAGTACTCAAGTAAATTTACTCCGTTACTGTCCACCACTGGCCATTAGCATGGTGGTGTGGTGATTAGCACTGTTGTGGGGTTAGGTTAATTAGTGATTCTAAATTGCCCATTGGTGTGAATGTGAGTGCGAATGGTTGTCTCCTTGTGTCAGCACTGCGACAGGCTGGCGACCTGTCCAGTGTTTACCCCGCTTCTTGCCCTATGGCAGCTCGAGTAGGCTCTGAGTAAGTGCCAAGTGGATGATTGCTTCAATATCACCTGCTCTGGCCTCTGGATGAAAAAACAAATAAAGTTTTTTGACTTTCCAATTGGGGTGGGCATGGCTGAGTCAGAATTAAGACTAATTCTTTGATTTAGAAAGCTAGAAAGAGTGCAAACAAACTCATCCTCCTGTAGCCAGTTTTCTGTGACAAAATAAGTTAATATGCTGATCAATTATTAAATCATTTATTAACAGGAACTTAGAAGTGAGATACCTAATGTTTAATAGTCAACATTTAAGTGGTGCAGTTGAGGATGCTATATTGTTATATTTATGCTTAAATTGTTTTTTGATTATTTTAGGTTTGTTTGTTGGTGGTGTGGGAGCAGATGCAGTCTCTATGGGGGTGGGGATTTGGATGGATGACAGGAGGAGGGGCGCTGCAGAGAGCTGTGGAATACTTCAGCTCTGCTTCCTGATCCCAACTCTGGATAGTCATATTTGGGGGTTTAATAAGTTTTGCCAAATTTCTAGAATTTCTGTGGAGTTTGTTTCAGACGATGCTTCTTCCTCACAGTTTCCGGGTACTTTGGACCACACCGACTACAACGACCTGGCTAGATTTGGGATCATTTTCAACAGTGCAGAGCGGGTCTCCATTTCACTGAGCCTGGCCTCCAAGCCTATAAACAGTCTACATTTATTGCAACTAGAGTAACAAAACAATTGATACACTGAGCAGGAAAGTCCTGGTGAGACAGTTGGAGACCTGTAAGCCATGCGCTAATGATTTGGCTAAGAGCTAGGCTACACTAAGCTAGCAAATTCCTAAAGACACATTGAATGAATACTATGAATCTAATTTAACACAGATTAAAGTACAGAAAAGCACCACCATGCATTGCAACAGGAATACAATACCAGCCTGCCAACATTCAGTGAGAATGCCACCAGTGAACCTGTAACCACTCTAACCCTAGCGTTTGGTGATAACCCCAACCCAACCTCAACCTTATGACAACTGAGACTTAAGAAAGAAGAATACCCAAAGAATTATAAACAGTCAATAAGCTAACTATGTTGAAAAAAAAAGTCCAGATTTCTTTTAAAAATAAAAAATGTCTTGTGTCTTTAGTCATTGTAAATCAAAGAAAAATAAATCAATTGGCTCAGAGTAGGTGTAGTCCACACAAGTGGTTTACTTAAATAAAAGTATATTTAGTAAAAATAACCTGACCAAGACCCAAACATCACCAATGGGTTGATGCAAGGTGGAGTGGAAGAGAGAGCCCAAGCAGCTCCTCTGGGTCGTCTTTCATAGCCTGAAAGACACAGGCGAGCTGCATTAGCTGATATTCCCCCATTCCAGCCAATTATCCAACACCGCAAAACCTGCTGCATTTGCCAAATTGCTGGTAAGCCCAATCAAGTTGTACCAACTGTTTCTCTCAAATCCATCCCTGTAGTCGGTGAACCTTTTGAGCATGTGATTGTTGATTGTGTAGGTCCGCTGCCAAAAACAAAATCTGCTAATCAGTTCTTGCTCACGTGTTCTGCCACTCGTTTCCCGGAGGCAATTATCCTCCGTAAAATTACTGCGCCGGTAGTAACCAATCAAAATTGTGTGCTATAGCAACATTTTGACCTAATAAGTAGGAGATTGCAGAATTTGTTGTCAACGCTTGTTTAAAATGGGAGTAGAAATTTGCATGCAAGGATTGTGCATTTGAGTAAGGTGGGTGGAGTGTTAATTGCTTTGCTTTGTAATGTCTGGACTAGCACATAGATACCTTCCAGAAATACTATTCAGTTTTCCTTTCTTTTATTAAATCATGTGTACTATCTCCTTATGATTTCTTTTTGGAAAAGTCCAGAACAGACTGGGGGGTGGGGGGTTTGTTTTTGATTTGTACCAGTTATTTTCTTTGTTCTGTGATTGCTAAGATCAGGGAAAACAAATAAATAAATACATCCATTTCTCCACTTCATGGTGGGGCTGAAGATTATCCCAGCTGCCGTGGGGCAAGTGGCAGGGTACACCCTGGAGAGGTCACCACTCTGTCGCAGGGCTAACTCAGAGACACGGACAACATTCGCACTTAAGGGCAATTTAGAATCACCAGTTAACCTAACCCCAAACTACATGTTTTTAGACTGTGTGAGGAAGCCGGAGTACCCAGCGATAACCCACACAGATACGGAGAGAATATGCGATCCCGCATAGAAAGGCCCCGGCCAGATGATGATTTGAACTCAGGACCTTCTTGCTGTGAAGCAGCAGTTTTAACCACCATGGCACTGTGGTGCCCTAAATAAAAACAAAAATGATATAATCTGATTACCTAGGGTCAGGGTTGGGGTCATCACCAGCGATAACTTAGTCTTCAAAGCATCAAACCTAATTGACTCACCTGCAAATTTAAATGAACTATTTCAATTCTGTCGTGCAATTTAGCAATAAAGAATTTCATAACAGACATTCCTCATTCATATAACATTGGCGTTGCACTACAGCCTTTGAAATCAAATTGTTTTCCATCTTGAAGTGAAATTGAGGGGAATTTTAAAATCCAAAATCAGGCAGTGTGGTGCAGCATGCTTAAACCTAATCAATGCCCTGTATCCAGTGCTATACGAGGCCACCATGTGTTGAGCTCTGAGCATCTGGCACACAGCGCACAACACACAGCTGCCTGGCTGGCACCAGAGGAAAAATCCTGAGCATTGAGTGTACTTTGGAGAGAGCCCAATTCCAGCATCAGATTTCAGAAGTGTGCCATTTGACTGATTATATCAGTGAAGAGGATTAAACTGTTATTTTATATAATACTTTTCTCATGGCTTAGCATTTCTGAGTAAGACACATTCATTTCTCTGAGAGCAGAGTTAATAACTTGCAATCTATTTCAAGCCTTGGAACTGTGCTGATGAATAACGGTTTGAAAGGTTGACGTTGGAAGATTACAAACAGCTCCCACAACCCATCATAGCCGGTGTCCCGCAAAAAACCCCCGTATCCTAAATTTTTGGCAGTTTATTATCTTTTTATTGCCATTGACAGATGACATTATCTTCCATATGCAGAAAAGGTTTCATAATGTACTAGCAGAGTTAAACGATTGATGGGCTGAATCAAACTATTTTTTTCTTTTTTCATGAAAAAGTTAACTTTCTCAAGAAAGGAAGGTTTCTGCACAACACCAGTGACACATAGTCACTGAGTGGAAAGCAATATTGCTGTGATATTATCCTGCACCAGATGGAAGGATAACATATGCTGATTGCACCTGCCAAACAGGTCACAGTTGGAGAAAACTAGAAAACAACTTTCTGGTGAACAGGAAAATGAAAAATGACAATGAACTGACAAAAACAAACATATTCAGTAGATAAAGGTATAAAATAATTAGACTGAACAAATTTCAATTAAGTTTTTTTTTTATTGGCTCCCACTGCCAGATGTAGTGTTGTTTCATTTAAATAACACACAATATGGCATTGATCGAATAGGTTTTTAATTAAAAAAATTAAAATAAAATGTGCTCCAGAACAACTACATTAATTGTTGCCAAAGTAACTTTTACACAAACTGTTTGCATAATTTTTAGTCATCATGGTAACAAATATCTGTGGTTTATAATTGGTCAGTGTGAACGCTTTACTAATTACATTAAAAATATTAAAAACTTACCATAATTAGGGCAAATTATAAAAGTATAACACAGTAACACAAAATTCGAGCATGGCCACAAAAATGAAATTCACACAAGAGGCAGTAATGAGATCACTATCATGGGTTATTAAAGTCAAAGTGACAGCAAGTTTGAAAGCCAACCTCTCCCAGTCACTTAGCTCATGCACCTGTCTACAGCCTGCCAACATTCAATTACACAGCCAGGGACCAGACATGACAAGTGTTCACACCTGTCGCCACCCAGATCCAAGTCTCGATATTTCTTTTGTTTTTTGCATCTCTCTCTTTTTTTTAATGACCACACAGCCAGGCTAATGGCATCTGTTTTTGTTTTGATTGCAACATTATAAATGATTTCATTCACTGACCATTATATAAGATTAAATGATCAGACTGCTTGTATGACGTTTCTATTGGGTTATGAGGTGGATGCAGATACAATCATATCTTATTCAGACTGCATCTGGGCTGTTACACAGGCTGTTTGTTGTCCTTCAAGTTTTGTGCTTCAGAACATTCAGACTACGATGAAGTCACAGCTTTAATTTGACAAGGTTTACATCAATATGGAAGCAACTGTTGTCATGTTTGTTAGGAAATGGTCACAAAGGACCCACTATGCAAACAACAGGAGCTGGCAGGTGGGTGGAAAAACAATGAATTTTAATTGCTCGCTGTAACAAAAAGGGCAGGAGAGTCCAAAACACTGGCAACATCCAAAAGCAAAGAAATGTAAATAAAAAGAGAGAAAAGGGGAGATTGTGGGACATTAGAAAGTAAAGATGCCTGCTTGATAAAACTCCACGCACCAGGGAGAGAGATAACAAGGCACAGATCAACTCAATCTGGTAAATAAGTATCCACAAAAGGAATGAAGGACAGAAGTAAAAACACAAAGAGCCATATAAGGAACAAATCTTCATAATAGAGCAGGAAGGAAACAGAGAGTAAACTGACATAGATAAACAATAGGGTGCCAACTGGGAGAGCAGACAATAAACCAACACTCCAAAATACAAAGGCCAGAATGCTGAGGGTTATGACAAAAAACAGATAATTACAAAAACCCTTTCGCATATAAAAACCCTTCAAACACACACACACACACACCTATTTATCTTTGTACTTAATAAGGTACTGCTGTGGTCATCACTGTCCTCTTGCAATAGGACCAGCTGGACTATTAACCATCCCACAAGAGTTGGAGAAAAAAGCTTTGGTTTAGGAAAAGAAGTGTTCAATTCTGGCTTTACTGGCAGAGGGATTCAGTGAGCGTCACATTGCTTACATCCTTAAAATTTCCAAGATGGCAGTTCATAACAATCAGGTGAAGCAGCAGACACTGGGGACAGCAAAGCTACAGAGCAGCAGAGGGCAAAAACAACTCTCCACTGACCATTAACTCATTTGAATGTCACTCAGCACCCCTAGGATGACATCAAGGCTCCTAGGGGCAGGGCTCAAGTGGTGTACAGCTACGAAAAAGCCCTTCATCAATGAGAAGCAAAGAAGGTTTGAGATTTGCGAAAGACTGTAATGATTGGATTATATAGGACTGGAGTAAGGTTGTCTTCTCTGATGAGTCCAATTTTCAGCTGTGCCCAACACCTGGCTGTCTAAGGGTTAGATGGAGATGGGGAGGGGCCTAAAAGTCGCAGTGTCTCGCATAAACTTTGAAATTTGGTGAAGGATCGGTGATGATCTGGGGGTGCTTCAGCTAGGCTGGAATCCGGAAGATTTGTCTTGGCAAAGGACGCATGAATGGGCCCTCTACCAACGTAGAGAGCCCTTAACTGAAATTTTGCATACCTTCATATGTTTGTTTGCATGCCTAAATGTGCTAGATCAAGATAAAAGAGAAAACATGAATCAAAGGCAGTTGCTACATACTATTGTTACACAGCGCTCAACACAATTTCAGTGACATACGTCACTCAACCCAGAAATCAGTAAATGTTGCCCTTAAGAGTGCAAATAAAATTATATTAATTGAATAAGCATGCGGTATAAGAATTATCGTAACTGTAGACTTGTAAAAAGAGCTATACAAGGAACAAGGTTCAAGAGGAAGTCATTAAAGGTGAGATGAGAATGTCTGGTGCTGAGAAGATGGGGGGACAAAGGTAAAATAATCGTGTCCTTGTAATGCTGCAGTTGCAGCACTGGGAGCAGGTGGAGTATCAGACATCCAGCCCTGGAAATTTTCTTCAGGGAAGCCAACTGGATGGTTAGCTGCTCCACCTCTGTCTTCCTCAGGGTCATCCTGCTGCATCTGTCTCCACACACCAGAAATGCACGGCAGGACTCTACCACAGGAGTCCTTCATGTCTGTGGGGTTTTTTTTTGTTTGTTTTGTTTTGTTTTTTGATAATGAGAACCATAGTAAACCACATAATTATTCCCTGTCACAGCTGTGTTTATCCCTTTTACAGAGATGCATCTTTTTTTAGGGGGAGCACAGTGGTGCGGTGGTTAGCACAGTTGCCTGTGTTCTATGTGGAGTTTGCATGTTCTCCCCGTGTCTGTGTAGGTTCTCTCTGGGTATTCTGGCTTCCTCTTGCAGTCCAAAGACTACGAGGGAACAATGGAGTATGATGGAGTGATTTAAATTATGCTTAAAACATTTGTAATATTATATAAAAACCTAAACCTAAAACGAAACGTTTTCACATTCACAAGGGAAGACTGAGACAATATATACATTAGTCATAATCTGCACTGGTTGTGTGGTGTTGTCTCTCTCAAGCCTGGAATGGTGAGAAAGCTTCTCCCTCTTTGGGACGGAGCTTGGAAATTCTTGCTCCACCTGCATGCCATCAGGCTGCACCTAGTCTCTGCCAGATTGTCTGCCTCACTAGTGCGGTAATCAGGCTCAGCCTCAGCTTCTGCTCGTTTTTTGTTTCCTGTGTTAACCACTGTTGTCTGTAGAACTTATCTGCTGGCTGAAGAGCATTTATCCAGTCACTGCCTTCATTCTTCTCCTGCAAGCTGGATCCCAATCACTCTGGAACTCAGAACTGGAAACAAACCTCATCACGCCTGCCTGCCTGCTTGCTCACCCTCCCATGGAAACTTCCTCTTGGAATCAACCAGTGCACTCACGCCTCTCTCAGGACCAGACTCCTCCGAAAGTACAAATAAGCCTTCTCATTCTCAGCGATGCATAAACTCCTTAGACTGCTGGATGACTCTTTTCTCCTCTCTTCTTCAGTGACCTTCTCCCTCCTTCGACCAGGAAAGAACCGCAGTTTCCCTGTGTTCCACTGCAACTGTCGGATTCCGATGTTTAAAATAAACTGTAAACTGTTATTTGTATCAGGAAACTGGTGGGAGCACAGCTGGAACAAATCCGAGGACGAGACAAGGGAAGTTAAACTAGACTAGACAAAAGACTACCACAGTGAAACAGGAAGTAATAGCTGTCACGTTCACGTGTGAACATGACAGACAAGACTGAGAGAACAGGAAGGGAATACAAGAGGGAGAAAACTAACCTATAATCAACAACAGCTAACACAGGAACTAAGGCACAAAACTCATAAGCCCAAAGAAATAACAGAAAGTCACATTAAAACAATACAAAGGTGCAAAGCTAGTGAACCCCTAAATATCCCATAAACTCAAACCCCTCGGTACAAGACCCAGGGACCATGGCAGATTTAGAGACACTGCAGAGAACACACAATGTAAATAGTTTCGGGCTTAGCACTGAATTGTGTAGAACCCCACAAATTACTTTCAGTAAAATGGATTATCACTGAACTATAGACTCTAGACTGACAGTACTGTAATATTTTTATAGCAAAACTGTATCAGAACTACAGGTTTAACAGGAAGCTTTGTTACGGTGGAACAGAGGTGTTGTTAGGCTATTGAAACATGGGGTCTTTACAAGATCCTTGATGGTGATGAAGCAGTCTTACTAAATTATATGTTGCCAATGATCTGTTCAATTTTTCAGCAAAAGAAAAAAAAATCAATGCAGGCTTCATCGTTTCTGCTTCTATTGTGTGAAAAGAGCTCATATTTAAACTTTGATAAACTGAGTAACCATTGTGTCTGTCTGATCTATTCTCCCCTTACCACCATGCAAACTGTTTCAGTGTCTCTACTTTTCTCTGTCCTACAATGGTCATTAAAAGGATGCAGTCAAGATATGCATAAATTAATAAAACAAAATGTTTAATTTTTAGATACATATAGTACCGGGCAAAAACTTTTGTTTGTGTCTCCAAACTTTTAAATGTGTGTGCCTTGGAATTCATTTTATTTGCGATGATTTATACAGCTGGAAATGGATGTAAAGATTTGTCTTGAAAATAGTGCCTAACTCTAAAAAAGAAGGTTTAATCTGCATTGGGTGATACAACAAATTGATCTCCATCCCCAAAGAAGGAGCCCCCTGTTTCCTGTATTTCTGTAAATGTCTGCCAACAGCCAGTGGGTAATTTTTTCCATAGTGATCTGTAGTGCAACATAATAATTTTCATATACGTATTGCACATTATACCAAGCAGCAACTTCAAGGGTCAAACACTGAAGCTAACACAAAAGTATTATATACTGCAGCTCCTAAGTGTGCACTTTAAGCTCTAAGTGAGTCAATCCCAATAGACTCCCATATTAAAATTCCCAGATTTGCAAGAATAAAAGGCATGTTTCCAACATGGTGTAAAAAACTATTTCAGCCACTGTGTGTATGTTCCCCCCACATCAAAACACTACAGCAGATGATATTTTTTTAGGACCACCGCCACATTGATGCGTGTCCTGACACAGGCAGCTGGAGCTGATTGGTGCCTGCTTGACCGCTGCTAATTCATGTCACTGCTGAATTTGACATCTCCACTATGTGGTGCCTTTTGAAGCATTTTAACGCAATTTTCTGAGAACTATAGCTTGCTGTGTGCTAGAGATAGTCCAGGAACTTTGTAGTTCAGTACAAAGTATTTAATTAGTCTTTTACTTAGCACTGATTAGCCATTATCTGTGTCTGTGCATTATTCCCATGCAGTTTATGGAGCTAGTAACCAAACTTCTTAGCATTAGCTGATAACTTAACACTCTAGTCTTTCATTCAAAACCAAAAGGTGATGGCCAAATATATCTCCCATACTGTCTATACTTCATATAGTATAGAAAATAGCATGTACTATAGTATACTGTTTGCTTACACTGCAGTAACCTGCACCTGAACATGACCAATGTCTGCTGAACTACCCAGAAAACAAGGGAACATTCAATGATTGTTTGCTGTCTCCCTTCGGGCAATACTCCCCGACCGTTTTCTCGATGTCAGGAGAATGTTCGCTTTTGGTTCGGAGGATGTTCGAAGGATGTTCCACGAACCTTCCCCAAACTTTCCCCGGACCTTTCTCCATTTCACCATTCGGGTTAACATTGTCCTGGGTGGCAGCTACTGTGCTTACGGCGCTGCCCTCTTTTTCTCTCACACCATCACCATCTTCAGCAGTGGCTCCAGCTGTTGCTACTCTCAAAACGTTTAGTTGTGTTAACCGGCGTTAAAAACATGAGATCACTATTACATGCTATTGAGTTGTAATTTGTCATCTTATTTATTCACATTTTATTATTATTAATTTTATTTATTCACATCTGCCCTGGAGAAGCTGTTATTAACAGCTCCTCCACAGTGATCTGCTCCTGGCAGTGCAGGGGGAACTACACTCCTAACTCTAGTGCTATTCTTTTTTCCCGAATCACTGTCAATATCACTACTGATAATTATTAATAATACCACAGATATCAGCACCTATCAGAACAGACAGTTACTGAGTGCAGTTTTATTTCTGTGGTTCCTCTACAATGACTGCAGGAAGAACTCGAGTTAGGACAAGTGGTGGCCCAAAGATGGGCCCAAAGATCAGCAACAAGTCACACATTTACAAATGGAGGTTCATTTTCATTTTTGTTTAAACAAAATGTTTACAAAAATATTGTTTGACTGCTTGCAGTTCATTTAACGTCAGTGGTAGCAAGAGATATTTTCTCCGTTTAGTTATCAAATTCTAGGACGCAGCATAAGAGAAGGAAAGACCACAGAGAAGGTTCTTGGGTGAAGTAAAGGAGGATATTCAGATGGTTGCTGTGGTAGAAGAGGATGCTAGGGATAGAGGGAGATGATCTGCTGTGGGGAACCTTTAAGGGAGCAGGCAAAAGAAGAACATATTAAAAAGTTAAAAACTGCTGGGCTGAGATTCTTCTTCTGTGAGATTTATCGGTGTTTGGCAAACAGTGAATTGGTACACTACCACCACCAGGAAGTAGAGGGTACAGATCTAAACATCAATATTCAGCGCTTTGAAACAAAGGAAAAACATCCCCGCAGTCAAACGAGTTAATTGTGGATACATATATATTATTTCATAGCAATATTATAATTATCACTTATATTTGCATACCACACATGAAATTAAAACACAAACCTATAACTTTAATTTGTTTTAACCCTTTATGACCGGCTGGAATGCCCACATTTCCATTTGCATATCTATTTTTTAATGCCAGTAGAATTGCATTCAGATAAGATAAGAGCAATAATTCTTTTTGCATATAAAGCCAGTGGAGTCACACTTACATATCACGCATTCCACACGTCCCAGAGTGCCGTTTCCTTCCACTAATGGGTTCGCAGAAATCACGTAAAAAGAGCACATAACAAAACATTATAATCCAGGTGCTTTATCAATCAGCTGCTTCATACAATGGGATATCGGTCATCACGTTGTCAGCATGAACAGAGTGATTCTCATGCAAGCCACTACCTACAACAGCAAGTAACGCCATTTTGTCAGGAATGTAGTCACAGCTCCACTGGTGCTATTGAAAAGTGATGTTTGACTTTGTGTCTCTCTGTATACTGTAAAGGAACATTCAGGGAATGTTATCTAAAATGTGACTTTCCAGGAACGTTCCCTGAAGGTCATTGTTTGCTAGGTGGTGCTTTGCTGCCAGAGATTTGAAACAACAACATATTAAACATGAATGTTCTAACAAAAGGTAGGTTAATGTAATGGTGGTACATGATTAGAATGCCATAAAATAAAATAAAAAATACCCCATACTCTGTGATGGAGATGAATGAAAATGAAAGGCGATATGCTCCGACATTTCAGCAGCACTCACAATCATGGTTTATGGCGCTCTCCATTTCAGCCACGTTTTGGAAGTTTTGTTCTGTTTCTAAAGGGCAGCAATGACATCAAACCCACGGGGAGGAAGCCATTTAGCCATCCTGCGACAGATAGGGGGATTAAAATTTGACAGAAGAACTGATTCGAATGACAGATAAGGGGAGGAACAATAGCATAATGTGTGCTGTCAAGCAGAGGATATTTGAAAGGAAATCAGACCCTGGCTGTCAAGAAAGGTTTTCCTTTCTCTTTGAAAGACTTTTTTTTTCTCCTCCAGACACCTGAATGCTTGGATTCCTTTTTGAAATTTTAGGTATGCACAGTACTGTCTGTATGCTTTTCTTCTTTTTTCTTTTTCACATCAAGATACAATAATTGTTTTGTCTTTTTTTTTTTTTTTTTTTAGTTGTTGAAAGTTTCAGTACATAAATATACATTTTACAACAACAGGGGGAAAATTAAGGAGTTTTGATAATTTTCTTTTAAAAAAATTAATCAAAACCTCAATAAGCTGAACCCCAAGCAGAAACTTGTAGCTGTCTTAAAAATACAAATTCATATTTGTGTACATAATACCTGTATTTAAAGAGAAATTGCACATTCGCACAAGTAGATAAAAATATTAAAATATAGTCATAATTATGAAATCTCTCCCACCAGACACCATTTACACTTATGGTTTAAAGGATGACACGTGACAAGAGACTAGCCCAGATTACTTTTGACTAAAGATATAGGGTACAGCCTGGGCACGATTCCATTGCCAGGCACACCTATAGACACTTTAGATTGTATTTAGACTAGACACAGTTACCATGTATTGTCCCCCTTAAACTTACCCACTGGAAAGCATTTACACTGCACTTAACCATGGAGGCCTGAGTACACTACAATCTGTCCCTATAGATCAGTTTGGAACTGACATCACAGTTACATCATTGCAGCTGCATGCTAATTCTGGTGGAAGAAAAACAAGTAAAAGAAAACCTGGAACAGAAATGAGACAAAATGTGGCCTTCACTTTTTTGTAATACTGTCATCAAAGATGTGAAGTGAAATGCAGATGTTTATGGTTGCAAGCTGTTAGACACATCGGGCTGAACAAAATCATTCAGAATCAGGTTTTCATGTCAAGGATTACAGACTTTTTCTGATGTACAAATTTAACACACATAAATGCAAAGCCAGCAATGGTTAATAAAGCTAAACAGCAGCATGTATTTTCACTTGAAGATCATTTGTTTACAAAATTTCTTAGCATTTCTGTAGCATTTAATAATATGGTGTTATATCTGTTATATGACAGATATGTACTAGACTGAACACAAACTTAGCTAAGCCAATGGACTTGTTCTAATATGATGAAAGGCAATGTCTTACCTAAGAAGGCATCTATAGAGCCAGAGAGTCAGTTGTCCTTCATCACTCCCTTATTCGAGGCTCGGTCAATATATGGAAGCTCTCTTAGTGTATAGTTGATTTCAAACCATGTCTTATACAGCTGCAGTTTATGTCCTTTCCTCTAGCTATAGGTAGTACAATGATCACTCAGCATGTCTTGGTATAAAATGACCCGGATTTACTGTAGACCTCAAAGGCTTAAAAAGACCACGGAACTGTAAATAAATGTATCCAAGCATGGTATGCAGCATTCATGAGCTGGAATGCTGCATAATTGGGCATGGTCCAGACTGTTTAGTGTGTACACATGCACGTCTTTGGATCGTGGCAGGAAACTGGAGCACCTGGGGGAAACCCCTGCAGGCAGATGAGAACATGAACAAAGTCTTGAGCAAGAGTCCCGTGACTCTCAGACAGTCCGAACCCTTAAAGCAGTTTAGCTGTATTGCTTTCCCTCAGTGCATTTTTCCATCTGGTAAACACCATCAGCATTCATTAAATGTGCTTGTCAGCAATACATTTAGTTTGTCTCTCTGAAACCATGAATATCGAAATGTAAAGATATCGTTTACCTTCATACAGAAGCAATAATATCCTGCTTGTGGTGTTTCTCCAACAAATATAGAGAAACAAGACATAATTACACCCTAGAGAAAAAAAAATGCTGCTGCTACTGTTGGATTGCTCCCACATTTCTTTAGCTTTTCCACCCCATCCATACCCGGTCCATTCTTATAACTACCTATAAAACATAGCTTTTGTTTTTGCCTTTTTGTGTAGCTCAGCACCTCCTGAATGGCCGGCACTGATGATAGCAGTCACGGTGATTAGCTTGAATATCGGGTTGTGCCGGGGAACAGATGGACAGAAATCACCAGCTCAATGTTGTGCAGCCGAACAAATGTGGGCTTTTGGCAGCAGGATCATTGTTGTGCTCAGTTTTCACGGTCCAGACGTTCACACAGGTTCACCAAGAGACAAAGGGATTTTTTTTTCTTAATTTTTTTTTTCCTTCACTACAGCAGACATCATTTCTCCTTGGCTAATGAGAGGCAAAAGCCTCACACCGCCTCATCGTCAATCCAAACTCTTTGTTGAGAAATAATCAGAATGATTAATGCTCGAAATGGAACTGCTGAGTTTCGGCTCAGCTGATAACCTTCCCCAGATTCAGCTCAGACCCAATTGTCTCATAATAATACTGTGCAGCATTTTCAATGAAATTGCTTACAATGAGCCGGCTCCTCCATATTATGTGAAAAAAAAGGGTCATTTACTTGCGTCTCGGAACTAGTGGAGGGCCAGGTGCTCTTAAAACCTCTTGAGATGATAGCCGCATTTTCTGTCTACAGCAACAATCAGACGTCCTCATTCAAATAGTGATATCCCTTACCATAAGGCTCTTCGCTTCTTTTAGGCTAAATTAGAATTACATGTGGCACTGAAAATCTACGGGTAGGTATGAAACTGCATGCAAAAGAGAATGTAGTCGTGGTGATGCCATTTGCCATTATGAGGCTTCAGTTTTAGAATTTGCATTCTGTTGTGCAGGAGAAGCCTTAGATGGTTTTGAGTAGTGGGATGTGACGATGTATATTTTGACTAGAAATGGAAAACGTCTCTGTGCTGCATTTAGGTTGAAATATGCACAGCAGATCTGTAACTAAGGAGACGTCCATTCCTTACTTGTAGCTGACCTTGACAGGGTTCCAGTATTGACCCTCTGAGGTCTGAGTGATAGTAAGTGGCAACCCTAATCCTATGCTAACCCTGATGTTGGAGAAGAAAAAAAAAAAAGAAATTTGTGGCTGTTTTAATAAGCATTTGGGAATGCAGAGTGAAGGTATGTGGATATGCAACCTATGCACCATGCGTGGTGTGCAGTCCTCCAGCAAACCGACAGTGCAGAGCCCGGCAGGGATGATGGGTTAGCACCTATAATGGCTTAGACATAAGAAGGTATACTTACATTTTTAAATCAGTTTTTAAAATTCTCAGTTTCATATCACTTGTTCAATGTTTTCATCTCTTTAAACGTGTGTAATCAGGCCATTACTGTATATATGACAGAGTGGGAGTTTATTTCTTACCTGCATTGAGACAAACGAATGCAGGTCTGCTAATTGGTAAGAACCAAGTCATTATTAACAATGAACGATTTTGTCACAGTCCTGGATTTTGGACTCAGTTTTGTGTTTTGGGACTTTGAATTCATTGTGAGGTGTTCTCTGTTGTGCTTCTTGTGTTTTTTCATGTTTAGAGTTGTTAGTTTACACTCTGGGTTTTCCTTACTTCTGTTACCATCAGACTCTCATGGCTTTATGTTCATGTTTTCTTGCTTAATTAATTGTTTCTAGTTCTCTGAAATTTCAAGCTGAAACTTTATTGTTACAGGGGTTTTGAATTCTTCAGTTTGTATCGGGTCTTTGGGATGCTTAGTCTTTACTGTTTTTTTCTTTTCTTTTGTATTCTGTTTGAGCTGCAGTTTATATTTGATTCTTTGCTTTAGTTTAGCCTTCTCTTTTATTGTCAAATCTCCATCTCTGTGTTAGGTATTGATCTGTTATGTTATTTCCCACTTTTATAGACAATTCTCTTATATGTCTTACTTTTAGTTTTACTTCAATTTAATTCAGTTTTATTTGTATAGTGCAGAATCACAACAAACAGTAGCACTTTGTATTGCAGGTAAAAAACCTACAATAATTACAGAGCAAACCCAACAGTCAAAATGACCCCCTATGAGCAAACATTTGGCGACAGTGGGAAGGAAAAACTCCCTTTTAACAGGAAGAAACCTCCAGCAGAACCAAGCTCAGGGAGGGGCAGTCATCTGCCGTGAACGGTTGTGGCTGAGGGGAGAGAGACAGGACAAAAGACATGCTGTAGAAGAGACAGAAATTAATAATAACTAATGATTAAATGCAGAGTGAAGTATAAACAGAGTAAAAAGAGGTGAATGAAAAGAAACACTCCGTGCATCATAGGAACCCCCCCAGCAGCCTAGGCCTATAGCAGCATAACTAAGGGATGGTTCAGGGTCACCTGATCCAGCCCTAACTA
>JAVDPK010001341.1:158584-178948 GCA_034780415.1 Cichlasoma orientale | reverse complement strand
TTGTAACCTTCACTAATGCTGTTTCTGTACTGTGATGAATTCTGAAAGCTGACTGAAACTCTTCAAATAAACCGTTCGTCTGCAGATGACCAGTTACTTCACCAGGTCTCATCTAGTTCAGTAATGTCTAGTTTCCCAGGTGTCTCCATTCTGCAATATAGTCAGATTTTTTTTTACTTCCTGCTTTTCACTTTAATTTACAGTTTTACTAAATGTTCTAAATGTGTGACAACAGTAACAGTAGATGTAGAATCCTAACGTGCAAGCTTACATGCTTACACTGATAAACGCTTCTTGTAGATGAAGACCAAAAGGTTCGTCAATCCATTTTCTCTTGTATAAAATAAATGAGATTTCCACAAAAAAACTCCAGAACTCCTCTAAAAAGCATCCAAATACTATCTGCAACACATTAATAGTACAGTTGGAAAAATTGTTAGCCCTTTTAAAGACAAAGTGAGTTATAACACCTTTGATACAGCGTGGAAACAACCGGAAATCGTCATGGAAACAATTTTATTGCCCTCATCGGAATTTCTTTTACTGAATTGTACATTAGAGCTGTTAGTGTGGTTATTAGGGGTAATATTAATGCTTCAACTGTGTTGATACTGATGAGAAGTCACCTCCTAGGTGGAATAAAGAAGGACATATTTTTTCGAGGAAAGAGCCATTCAGTGTGCCAACTGCAGATGGGTTTCTCAGCTAATTGTTACACTACACATGCAGCAACTGAGCAAACAGCACAATTCATTTCCCAGCTCAGTGCGGTGTTCATTGCACTGTGCATAATGAGCTTTTGATTTATTCTACTGATCAGTGAATTTTTGTAACGTAAATTGGGCACATTTAACACTTGAATGTCTGTGACGTTAATGATGTAAATACGCGGTTTTGTAGTAAAGTAATAGATATCTTAAGAAGTGGTTTTACGTTTCTCATTCACGTCTTTGTAAAGCCGCGACATAAAAGTAAATATATTTCTTTGTCTCGCAGCAGAAAAAACTCACACGGAGGCAAAACAAATTGAGATGGAGAAAAACACTTGAGGTCTGACAGAGAATAGGAGAGGCTGAGCATCACTGCTGCTGCTGATTAACTGCTCCTGATTGAAGAGGTTTAATTGTTTTCAACCTAATTTTGCATTGTATTTCATTTTGGCTTTAAATGGATTTACCTTTCCTGCAATCAACTGTGTTTACTGTCCTTGAACTATTAAATGAACATGAATAGCCTTGCATAAGCTTATAACTAAATGGGCGGGTCTCAAAACCGCAGCAGCAATTAGAACACCTGAAGTTTTCTTCACCAGGCTTATCACAGGTCAGAATTAACATTCTTTGGACTTTCAGAATTAATCATGTAGATATTTAAGTGGTGTGGTGACAGCAGCCCAAGGTTAACACTGTATGATTATAATGACATAAACTTCTGTACTTACCATAAGGCCCAAAGAGCAGTAAAACTTCAGCTTGTGCTGACTTTTTAACACTTCTATTTAAAACAAAACATTTCTCATATTTTGCTTTCCCTTATTTTCCTGTCATTCTGTTGTCTTTTTAAATGGGCATCTTAATTATCTGGGGGTGAGTGATGCCTGAAGAGTCAATACCTGTGAGCAAAAGTCAAAGCTGAGGATAAAATCCAGAACATGGCAAACAGACTGGTTCTCATATACTGTAGCGCTCTTCTACTCAGGCACTCAGAACACTCTAACCAACATGCCTCATTCACCCATTCATATAAGAATGGGTGACTAGGTAGGCATGGCATGAAGACTGGAGCAACCAGGAATCGAACCACCGAGCTTCTGATTAATATGAACTGCTCTCCCTCCCGAGCTACAGTCACCTCTATAACTGAAGCAAAAACAACGAAAGCCAGAGAGCCTGGTAAATGCTATCTCTGCCTGCATGATGCTTCCTGAAACCAAACTTACAAGCAACTTTAAAGTAAAAGCAATGTTAACCGTTAACCCACTGAGGTAGTCAAATAGTAACAACCCCGACACTCAGAACATGTAGTTTTTGTTTTTAGTAGTTCACTCAAGTCTTTGCAGTCAGGGTGCCAGGAAACTGAACACTGTCTATATAAATATATATAATTTCTCTCTGATACATAAAAATTAGCAGCTGGCCATTGTAGTGTTGTGGAACAATATGTCGGGTTCGAATCCTGGCCAGGGAAGACATCTGGTAATGGGTCTCCAGGCTAGGCCCTCCATGCTATCCAAAGCCATACCTTAACAAGGTCTGCATCAGGTGTTGAGGAACCAGGATATACTGATGAGAAGTGGGCTACTGGAACAAGGCACACAAGGACGTGGAATTAATAGAATGCTACTACCCAAAAAAGTGATGTGACAGGCTAGTCCATTATGCTGAAATTTTATTGCAGCAACTCAAAATGGTACTCAGTAGTTTGTACGCATGCCTGACAATGTCGGGGCATGCTCCTAATGATATGATAGAAACATGGTGTCCTGGGGGATCTCCTCCCACATCTGGATCAGGGCATCACTGAGCTCCTGGACAGCCTGAGGTGCATCCTGGCAGTGTCAGATGAACTGAAACATAATGTCCCAGAGGTGTTCTGTTGGATTTATATCAGTGTCCTCCACCTGTAAAACCGTTCCTGTTTTGGGGTTTGCCTCATTCTTGCTCCTCTACTGCACCAGTTGTTAATTTCTTGAACTCCGAAGCATCTGAAACTGATTAACACACCCCTCTGCTACTTAACTGACCAGATCAATATCCCAGACGTTTAGGTTAGTTTTACCACCTAAGGCCTGTTAATGTATCACTGTATCAATTGCTGTTTTTCATGATCCCAGTTGTAACTGCATGCGTAGTCACTGGTCCTGAAGGCAGGCTAGCAACGTGTATGGCAGCAGTTTATCAATTTGTCTGAGTGGTTTGGAGAGTAGGTAAATACAGTAACAGGCACCTCGTTGTGCAGACTCTTCATGTAACATCAACTTCTTTGAGTGAAGCCAGTGAATATTAATGCACTGCATTTAATTTGTAGATGTTTGTGCTTTAAAAGTTTGTAATTTTATTGTTAATAAAAGAAGAGTCTACTTTTTTTTCATTATGTGACTTGCATTTGAAATTCCGACAAACAGAAAATGTCAAGGTATTCCATTTAGCATGAGCCACAGCAGGGAGCGTGCCCCCAGGGCTGCAGTACTTGTTTGTACTCTGAAAGACATTAAAGGATCATGTCGATATACTATTGAGCTGTTTTCCTCATCTCTTTATTCCAGCAATCATGATACCACTCACAACTCCACTTTCATCTGCTTCCTAAATCTAAAATACTCCCCAGGTTTAACTTGGCTTTTTTCTCTGTCTGTCGAGGCTCATGTCAATCACAAAAGGTTTGGGTGCATGTTTTTGATATTAAAATGAAGGGAATGTGAGACAAACTTCCACAAAGTCACATATTAGAGGTCCCATACTGTGAAGGCGCACTTTTATTATGTTTTGTGGTTTTCTAAACTCTGAGGTGTAAAACTGAAAACTTCCCACACCTCCATGGCTTTCTAGCTTTACCAGCCAATAACAACTTTATCTAGTTAACCTGCTTGACATAATAGGCAAGCAGGTTAATTATACTGCTCCTTTTTCACAATGTGCAGTGCCGTTGCCTCAGCAACTAGTCCTTTAAGACGGCACCCGTTTATCCTGAGACCCTCTGTGACCTCGGCATGCTCACGTCAGAAGGATTTTGGAAACATTCAGGACCTAAAGCTGTTTGATGTGATGCACACTATTATATAGGACATGTGAACACCAGTGTTGCTCATTTTCATGAGCGACATTTGCAAATCTTAAAATATGACTACATTAGAAAATCATTTTCACTCAACTAGTAACTAGTTTGATATCAAAATGCAAGTCAAAGGGAAACCTTCCATATGCTATGACTAGTTTTGAACAGCCACTTATCACATGTGGTGTTATGACCCTTAAATTTACCCAAAATGCCTCTTTTTGAAGTTTTCACCAATGAATTATCAGAAAGCACATCAAACATCCAGTGTGTTTGTATTGCTTTGTCATATGCATTAAACATGTAGTTTTGGTCTTGAGACTATCATATATCCTGTTATACTGATGCTCAAATTTGGTTAAAAAAAATTGTGCATAAAAACAGAATATGGCTTTAAACTGTGACACTTCAGTTATTACCAGAGCTTAAATGTGTGTTTATTTGCGGCTCAAAAATGCAGCTTGTTTACTTTGAGGGCCTGAAACTCAGAAAATATAACCGAATGTGGGCAACATTTTTCATGGCTTCATTATTTATATTAATGCTACTATACAGAAAAAATTAGGTGACTCTGAGGCGGCCAAATAGAAGGTGCTGACTTTATTATTATTTATTATTTTAGGAGAATAACAATATTAAACATAACGTTATCCTCTTTACATATCACATATATTGTGCACAAAACATTTTCACATTATATAGAGATCATGTATCCCAAATAGTTTGTACTACATTAAACATCCATATGTATTCTGTTCAAGGTACATCTATTTATTTATTGCTAAAAAAGCATAACTGTACATACAGTACATGCAATCATTTACCATTTCACAAAGCCATGTATTCACTGAAAATTCAGGATTCCCCATTTTAAAAAAAAAAGAGTGTTGAGTGCCATCATTGCTGATTCAAACAGTTAACACTGTCACATTAATTCCACAACTTATTTCAGTGGCATTTATGTTTAGAACCGCACCAAACGTATTGGCATCATCAAAGGCATGCAGGGTAAATGCACGAGGTGTTTTAATATGACACTGGATTAGCCGATGTCAGAGTGAGCTCTTTAGGATGTTGTATAACTTAGGCCTTTACTGGTGCTAAGTAGGGCAAGTCTGATGAAGAGGCATGTCACAGCACACTGTTACCAGCACAGTGACACTCATGAAGAGACTTCTCAAGCAGGAGGGCAATGCTGACGCATGCAACTGCACTGCGCATCTTATGCACGAGGGGTGCGCTGAACACGCATGATAGAACCACGCTGCAGTGATTGCGCTCGCCTGCTGTGCGCGAGATTGACTTGTATCTTCTCTTCATTACTTTTTAAATGGCTTCATTGTCAGGTGGAGGAAGAAGCTGCTAAACAGATCAGACACCGATACAGCAAACACTGAGGCTTCTACTGTGCAGACTCCCATCACTGCGATGTTGGCTTTCTGAGAGAAACCCGACTTGAAAGCGAACCACTGCAGATCAGTAAGTCAGGGTGGTGCCCAGGCTGTAATGATGATGGTGAGAGAAATAATGAGAATACTCATTACACAGCACTCCCAGCCACGGAAGCCTTTTGTGATCATTCAGTGTGTATTTATGAATAATTTATACTTTCATGTTGCACTGCTTTGGATTAGATTTATTTTTTGATGAACAAAAGCCTCAAACATAAACTGTCTGAGGTATTGGGAATTTCCTGCTGACTGATTTTAAAATTGTCTCCCTTGGCCTAGGTGAGAATTTCTGGATTTTTACCTCAGCTTTTATAGTTTATGAAGCATCTAAGATGTATATTTACATTTCTTCATGCACATTAGTACCAATAGCACCAGCACAGCAAGAACCTATAAACATCATTTATCTAAAAATAGCCCTTTCGGCGGCAGAAGAAGAAGCATGCGGCTTTAAAATAAGATTATACCCTGCAGCAACAACGAAATGGCAATGAACAACTTCTATCTGTGTGAAGTTATCATAGGATGCAAAGAAGCACTTAGAAAATCTGCTGAAAGACAAAAACATTCTGTAAGGTTGGAACCCATCTTCTGTTTATCCATGCAAACGAAGATTCGGGGAATGAAGTCTCCCGTGTCTTGTGCTGGCCTAGATAGGATTACAATCAAAGGGAGAGCAGAGGAGGGAGCCCATCCCCTTTGCTGCAAACAGAATGAGTAAATGTTCCTCCCTTTGCTTCGCTCTCTGAGTTCTTGTCAAGACAGCAAAGTGTTGCCGTGCCAGCTCTGAAGATCCCAAGTCTGGCTTTTGCTTTATGGATGGCGGGCTTAATGAAAAGAAAACTTGAAGACTATGACAAAGACGAGTACAAGAAAAAGAAAGAGTAGGAAATGAAGCGAGAGTGGGTAGTGTGTGTGTGTGTGTGTGTGTGATGCTTCTCGGTTTATTTAATCAGAGCAGAATGTTCTCAACCACTGGACAGACTGTAGAGATACTGCGGTTTAATAATAACTCCCTGCACTGCTCATCTGAAGACAGAAAGAGAGGGGATGCAACACAGAGTTGACTCATTCATTCATCATCTGTATCAGCTTTCGGATGCATGGTCATCTGTAACTGTCGGCCAGATAAGAGCCACAGAGGTTTGAGCGCAGATGTGATGGGCTGAAACAGGTGCTTGATCTATTGCCACATATGTTGAGTAGTGTGGAGACTTGGGAGCAGAAGGCTTTCCAGAGGGCCTGTTTCAGCTTCAGTCACTGTGGAGCAGAGCATTTGCAGTCTGTCCAAACGCAGCTCAACAAATAAAAAAGACTGATAAGGAAGTAAGTTTGATAATGGAGATGGTTGTGGAGTTGACAAAAAAATACTTTCCTGACTTCCGCAGGCTATACTGCAGTTTCATTGGGTTTCTCGGGGTGTCTGATAGTGATAATTACAATGTGATACTTCACTGATCCCCTTTGGGAAATTCTGTTTTCACTATATACTTTAAAGGAAGGTGAGGGGAGTGCAGGATTAGCTAGCACTGGTGGAAATTGTCCTCCCAAAGAAAACTACCCAAGCTTGCTTTGTATTCTGCCTATGGATGCACTTTTTGCGACATACTTTGGTTTTATTGGAAAGCCAACTCTTGCAAACTGTCTGCTGTGTCTGGTGTCACTCTTACATGGGATGGAACTCTGCTCTCTAGTAACTTACAAAAATTAAGTTTTGAACATGCAGCTTTTGTGCCTAACCTTTAGAAAGTATGTGGAAATAACACTAAATGCATGACAGAAGTTGACTTTGGTCCGTTGGTCGGAAATTGGATGTGATGGAGCATCTCCAAACCTACAGGGTGTTATTTTAGACTTTTTGAGACTTTGGAAGTAGAAGCACTTCTATATGTTGTTTGGAATGGTTACATAGGTCATTTCAGAAACACTTGTTATAGACTGAACAAACACACTGCACTGCGATCGTTCAGTTGGAGGACTTGATAAGCTGGTGAGGGTGTTGGGTCTTGCTCTGGGACACTTCAGAGGGGGAAAGAGCTGACATACTGACATGAGTACCACCATAAGCTTAACTTTTTTTTCAAGGTATTGGCCTTGAAACCTCTTATTTTGCAATGCTTTTGAATGTAAAATTCTGGTCTGCAGTGTACTCCTGTCTATACTGTTGCCCCCATTCTTGCGGTCCTTTGTCAACATGCTGCACAGTCTCTTCAGGTCTGTGTACTGAGAACACTGGGCTATTTTGGGTTGTGGAATTCGCTCCCACTCCATATTAGACAGGCTTCTTCACTGTCCATTTTTAAATCACTTCTTAAAACCCACCTTTTTTCATTGGCAGCAATTTGAGAGTTGACTTTTACTCATGTTTTTATTTGTTCATTTTAACTATGTTTAATATTTTTTCTTTTAATGTTTTTGTATTTTATTGTGTTTTTTTTTTTTTTTTTGTTAAGCACTTTGGTCAGCACTTGCTGTTTTTAAAGTGCTATATAAATAAAGTTGGCTTGGCTTGGCTATTTTCACCTTACAGCTACTGAGGTAAATGAACTATTTGGTTTGCATACAAAGTCTCTGAGTTTGTTTGGTGTGGTCATAGTAACCTGTGAGGTAGAAAAATGAAACAAACTCTTGGATCAGCCAAAAGCTGTGGTTCCTGAATGGTCATTTGAGGCTGGTTTGAAAAGTGAGTCAATCTACAAAAAGTCCAACTTTGAAGAAACATGTTCACGAGGGTTTAGCCCCCTGAGGTCTAACATGTCCTCCAATCCTCGTTTGTTCCTACGACGTGTCCCCAAAATGAACCCCCACTACAGGTGGCAGGAGACAACGCAACCTGATATTGTGGCATGGCGTATAAACAGCAGGCCACTTTTTAAAAGAATGCTTTGCGCGTCATGTCAGATAGTACTGTGGCTGTGGCTCAGGAGGTAGAGCGGGTCACCTACTAATCACAAGGTTGGTGGTTTGATCCCTGGCTGCTTCAGTCTGCATGCCAAAGCATCCTTGGTCAAGATACTGAAGTGCATGTATGAACGAGTGTGAATGAGGCATGCTGTAAAAAGTGCTTTGAATGCTCAAGTAGAATAGTAAAGCACTATATAAGAATCAGTCTGTTTGATGTTTAAGCTTTTCCTGTGGCATCTAATGACATTTAGTTCCCATAGACTTTCAGAAATCTGAGAACATTCATTTTTACACATTTCTTTGGAATTTGGAGTCTTGCCACTGCTTGGCAAAGTCTCCAGGCGGCTATTTCAGCATTATTTGAGGCCTTTACATGAGTAAGGGGAAAGCCATCAAACTATTGGCTCTAAGGTTTCAAAAAAATATTTTTTTTCCCCCTGCTGGTTATATTGCTACTACACACAAAGCTACCCGGTATATAATTAATGGTTCAATCCAGACTGGCGATATCATCGGTATCTCTGGCTCATTCCACCTGAGCACAAAAGAATACTGATTCATGTTAAAACGCTAAGTATTGAAAACAACAAGTACATGTAGATACATCTTTATTATGATAACAAGTAATCTGTGTCTGCATGGGTTCTCTATGCGTACTCCAGATTCCTCCCACAGTCCAAAGACGTGCATGTTAGGTTAACTGGTGATTCTAAATTAGCTGTGAATGTGAGTGTCAGTGGTTGTCTTTATGTCTGTGTTAGCCCTGCGACAGACTGACCGGTCCACGGTGCGTTCCGCCCCTCCCTCTCCCTATTCCAGCTGCGATGCTCTCCAGCCCACCAACCCTGAGCTGGATAAGTGGAAGAAAATGGATCCGGGGATAGACGGATAGATACAAATAATGTATCGTGAATCTCAATTGTGCGGAACAACACAACTGGTTTATGTGTTTTGGCTATTGATTGTTTCACTAGAGGCAGGAGAGGGACAACTGCCACCTTTGCAGTTGCAGAATTCTCCTATAGATTTTTATTCAGGATGAACTGATTTAATGTTTCTCTCTAACAGTGTCTCTTTGATAACTCCCCAGCTGTCCAAATGTGGACTTAACTTAGTACACAAAACAGTCGGTGATGTCAAGGTGGCTACAACTATCTGTTACACTGTCCTTGGCAGTTTCACCACAGATCTCAAACTCGCGCACAGGGCAAACACCAAATTCTCTTTAAAACTGACCTGAATTTTCTATGAAGAACCACAACTAGTGTGAGAGGTTCTTCGGCTACGACCGAATACTTTTCAGCAGTTTTCAGATGAAGATGCCACAGTTTCCGAGGCACAGCGTCAGGTGAGGCTGGGAGATGCGGAGTGAAATGTTCTGAAAACTTTTACCACCTGGAACCATGCACCAGATTTGGCTCCCTACTACCTCCACGTCATGAAAATAAACATCAAGTTGAAGGATCTTCATTCTCCAGCATTCATCAGAGAGGTACAAGTGCAAGGTGACATAATATGAGTTCCAGTGAGAGATCTAAAAATAGCAGCCACACAGAAAACAGTCAGGAGCGCAATAAGATTGCCTTGAACGTGAGATCTGCCTAATTTAAATCTATATACAGAGAATGTCCAGAAAGGGGTGGGGAGAGGCAGTATTATTCTTATTACAATCCAGTGTTGTATCAGAATGATTTTGAAGCTATTATAAAAAAAAAGTCCCACACAGCTGTTCAAACCAGGTGCATAAACACACTCAGCTGATGTGAATTATTTTGTATTGTTACTTGTCCTGATGGCACGCTTGAGTATTCAGTACAAAAGACCACAACCTTAAAATTCATGCAAGGCAATGGGCACAGTTAATTTATGCCGGGCAGACGATAAACAATGGTTACAGAGAGTATAAAAGCAGCAGCTGTTTTGAGACATTTCATACTGGCTCCTCCCTCGGGGCACAGTTTTATTTGTTCTGTCTGAAATGTGTGTGCCTTAAAATAGTGTGATCTATGGACCCTACGGCGCAATTCCTGCTGGATTTGATAGCGCGTTTGTGTTTTGTTTGCTTTTGATGTGATATACAGTGTCTTGCAGGTAAGGATCTCTCAGGGCGTTAGCAGACCATTCATCATCAGATGTACAGGAAGAAAAAAAAAACTCTGATAAAAACTGACTCAAACAGAAGGAAACAGGCCAATATTGTAGATAACCTGTTGTTGGAAGATATGCTAACATGCCAGGCAGTTTAAACTGCCAAAGAAAAGGCATGAAATGATTGCTACCTCTGTGGTGAAGAAAGTAATTGTATTTGTCCTCGCCCAGAGGAAATGGGAGTAAAAAATTAGTTCAGTCTAAACCTACAAAAATTGCTATTATCTGTCACCATTTAAACACAACAGTGACAGCAATAACTCGGTTTTTCTCTTCTCTCACATCTCCCTGAGGCTTTTTGTTATGAGGAATTATTTCACTGTGATGGTTCAATTTTGCCACATTGAACCTGATCTCACTAATGGAACATTGTTTGGAACTTTAGTTCTCATCAAACATCTGCTGGAGAAAAGTGAAGCCACCGCCGCTGGCGGGAAGTGCTACAGATTGATTAGCCCCAACCCTTTTGAAGTGCCTCTGGTATGGATGCAGCAGGCAGACACCTTGTTATAATTGTGATGAAGCAGCTGTCCTTGGCAGAGCTGATTTGGATTACCTCTCCTCTTTGTAACCCTGACAGGCCAAATGAAGAAGCATTCAACTTCTATCCTTGGGCGGCACCTGGATTGGGGTTTTAAGCAGGTAAACATTAATTAATTACACCAGCTATCGGACAGCTACCGCCTTTAACTGTTTGGGAAGGAGACCGAAGCTTATTTACCTCCACGTCATTAAGTCCAGCAGTCACTTGTGCTTCTCAGCCTTGTCTCTCTTGCTTTGTGTCATGCTGTTCAACAAAGATGCAGATCTCTCTCACCATCCTAGCATTTCTCTGTCCTGTCTTTTCCACTCTATGTATTTTTTTTTTCCTGAAACATGCATTAGTGACTTTCCTTCTCACCCTGACTCATCCTCGTTCCCTCGCAAGACTGAGCACTATAAAGTGTGGCAGCGGATCAAGAATTAATGCATTTGCCTTCAGTGAAAGTTGTTCAAAAAAGTATGCTCATTAGGCCTTCCTTTTTACCCCGCGCAGAGGCCAGGGGAAGCAGACAGGGCATTGGGAGGAGATTGGCGGGGTCATTATCTACCCTGTTGCTGCACTCTGGACTTCAAAGTGAAGCTTGGTACAGCTGTCACTGCTGCTCTGCACAGCTCGGACATGGTCTTGACAGCAAGGGCAGGCGCTTCTGGGTGCAGCGTGGAGGCCAGAGCTGATGCTGGAGGGTTCATTAAACTGGGAAACTTCAAACTCTCAGTAGCTCTCTGTTTTTATACCTGTACACCTGTTTCTTTTCTTTCATACAGAGCCTTCACATCCTGTGTTTTTTTTTCCTTCTTCTACTTTTTGTTCCTGTGACCTACACTAACATCACATATTACAGAGCTGCTGGAATAGCAAAGTATTAAAATCTCACCTGGAACATCTTGTTCTCTTTGTCTATCTTCACCTTCTGTATCCTAGTCAGATCCACAATAGCTTTCATCTGTCAAAGGTTCCTTCACTTCTCTTTACCCTGCCCTGTTTTCTCTGCCTCCACGTGCAATATCGCCCTTTACTGGATATATCTTCGCCTCACTGCTCTTTTGTCCTCGTCCCGCATGCTCCTCAGCTCTTCAATGTCTTCCCTTTAATGACGATAAAACAAGGTAAAGTGCAGGTCCCGACACTGTGTGGAACGAGGATTAATCTACAATAAATGATGGGCCGCTTTGTTAAGTACATGTGACAGCACAGAGATGCATGATTGAGCATACATTTAGTGAGATTGTGGGTATATCTGTGCGTGCCCAAGCTGTTGTCTCTAAGGCCTGCTCACACTGCCGTTTAAAGAAGCTCCAAATTGGCACATTTACTTCCTTAATGTAATATTTTCTGGAGAAAACATGTTGCTGATGTATTGGTGTAGAGAGCCTTCTGAACTACAATGCAGTAGGATTTCAGCTGAACCTCTGATAATCCATCCATTGTTTTAAAAACAAGTAGAGGCAGCTGTAGAGTTTTTCCCAGTGTGCCCCTATTGTGTTGTTGTTATTGTGGACATGGAAGCACATTTTGCCGGGGGGCGGACGCTTTTGCATGTGAGTTCACCATATTCCTACTGATTGACGTGGTGGTAAACACAGGTGTTTCCAGAGTGTTTTTTTTTTTTTTTACCCTCTGAAGTCTAAGTGATTACCCCAACCCTTAATCCTGGTGAACTGTTTTAGAAAAAAAAATACAAATAGTCTATTATGCATGTCAGAATGATTACTTTCTTTGTTCCCTGATTGCCAAGACTTGGGAGAACAATTCCATTGTTATACTTTAGGTAAAGGTTGGGCATTAACAGGAGAACCCGTGGGAAATCTGAATATTTGACTGGAAATAAATACAGTGTACAACACCGGTGCTGTAAAGACTGGGCATACGTTGAGGCTTATGTGCAGCCCTGTGCTCCAGCGTAGGTGATATAACATAAAAACTGCCAGTCCACAAGAGCCTGAAAATTGTTTTGTAATGAATATCTTTTCTGCAAAGTAGTAAAGCAAGTATTTAGACATAATCCCACTGAAGTTACAGGACAAACATTACAGCATCAAAATGTACTTAAAGTACCTAAAGCAAAAGCAGAATCATATACACTGTATTATTGGATAATAATTATTGATTCATTGCGGTGTATATTGCTTAGTCTATAATAATACAGCATTATATGTCAGATTTATATTTTTGGAAATCTGCAAACTATGAAGTAACTAAAGCTTTAAAATAAATGGTATGGCACACATAGGACAGAGTAACTGTGTAAAGCAGCGTGGCAAAGCAATACTTAAGGTGTGTACTTCAGTACTTGAGTAAACATACAAAGTTGCATTCTACGACTGCTCCTATTTAAGCAAAGCGTGATTAGTTATTATGCATTTTAATTGTTTATTAACAGGTATGCAAGAACTTTCAAGGATGCTAATTCAGCAAGCCATCCATAAACACTCTGGTAAAGGGTATAAAAGCATAACATCTGACAGCCGAGTGTGGTCTACAGGAGGGTGTTATTCCACTTAGCCTTTCTCAAAGAGCATTTGAAACCTGGTGAAAGTTAAGGTCAAAAATGAAGGAGGAGATGCATAATAAGGAGAACTAACTGTATAAAAACATTAAGATGCCTAAGGTGTATGTATCATGCATCATGATTGCACCGCCCACAGCAGTGTCACTGAGACAGCAGTAGCAAGGAGAACAGTGAGATGAAACAGGGCAAAGAAAACTGAGACGTGATTGTTTTTGCAACAGACGCAGGCACACTAAGTTCAGAATGTATAAAAGAAGCAGCCACTCTGTGGCTCATGTTTGGCATTTTAGCTGTCACTTTCTGACATATTTGAAGACAGAAGTGACCAGATCTGACAGAAGGGTGGAGCTCCACAGACAGTGAGGCCTAAATGGAGAAACATACCTCTCTTTAAAGCATATAATATTTACCTAATGATGAGAGTGTTTTCACCCTGATGAGACAGCATGAATTCAGCTAAAGATATTAAAGACTCTTTATAATTTTACAGAGACTGCCAATAACAAACAGGACATTGAAATTCACACAATTTTAAGTTTTGCTGAGGATCAGAGGGATTTGCATCTTGAGGTAAATCGAAAGCAGAAAAGTGCTTGGATCTTTAAAAAAAAGTGTTAATGGTGCTCTGAAACTGTCTGAAGGGTCACACCATGGAGCGAAACAAAATGTGTAAACAAAGAAATGGGCATACACATGGAAATACTTTGATTAGCTGCTTTTTGGTTCTTTTTTATCATAGGGTTACCAAAATATATACAATTAGGGTTCTGCATCTAGGATCTGAGCTGATCACTCCCTGCAAAATGGGGAATGATAATTGGATGCTGGGATGGTGGAGGGGATGAAGCAGCAGGCAGCGATGCAAGGCAGGGGAAATTCTGTGGTTTAAACAGACCACCAAATTGGGTGGGTGTGTTTGGCATAAAAAAAAACAACAATCCCCTAAAATTACAGCAGCTACGATTATCTGAAAGTATGTTGCTATCATATACAGCATACTTACCGTGGAGTACATACGTGTGTACTTGAGAGCCAGTGGGATGCTGTTCTGTTGCATTTGTAAACACGCCAGAGCGACTACAGGCTAATTAGGATCCCCTCAGGTTTGTCCCAGTAACCCTAGGCACAACAAGCGGGAGTCTGTGTTAGGGTATCTATCATGGATAGGGAGGGCCTGGAGCTCTGACAGCGGCACTATCCGTTATGTTACTGCTATGCTGGGACACAGGTGGAAAGCAGGGACTCTGGATTTTACAAAACTACAGCTCCAAGACAGCCAGAGCTCGGCATTCACGAACTGACACACACAGAGGGAAGAGTGCTAATGGATGCTTACGCGAGGGCAGATTATGCAAATTACTGGCACTTCTAGTCCTAAAAAAAAAGAAGGGGGGGGAGGGGGGGGGGTAATGTGAGACGACTTGAGCATCTCTTGTCATGTGGGAAGTGTAACAGAGTGTGACATTCTCTTGAGGATTAGACAAAGCCAAAAGACAGAACCATGATCATTAATTAAACTGTGATGCTGTTATAGCTGTGCATCACATTAGCAGGCTTGCTGGTGCCATCTTGGTCTTAGCCCAGATGCAGTGGATTCAGATTTAGTGTCTGCAAACTCACTGATATTGGCTCTTTTCATTTCTTGAAGTGACTAAGCAGTCATTTATCTCTGCTAGTTTGGTTTAGGATTTAAATTTTAGAGTTTAAAGCTAAACTAACGCTGCTTCGGGGTTCAACATGTCGTGCGTTCACAGACTGGGTGTAATGAGTAGTTATTTGAGTCACTGTTGCCTTCATATCAGCTCAGAGCAGTATTGCCATTGTCCTCTGACCTGGCATCAAAAAAGAAAAAACATTTTTGCCCAGAAAACTGAAGCTCATTGGATATTTTCTCTTTTTTGGGCCGCTCTCTGGAAACCCGAGAAATGGTCGTGTGGGAAAATCCCGGCAGTTCTCTTATTTAGCACCAAGGACCACGTTAAAAGTCACTTAAATCACATTTCTTCCTGATTCTGATGCTCACTTTGAACTTCATTTTGACCATGTTTACATGCATAAATGCACTGAGTTGATTAGATGCTTGCTATAATGAGCAGCTGACCAGATGCACCTAATCAAGGGCTGCTGAGTCTGTGTGTGTCTGCATGTTGCACCCATGCAATTTATGGATGCAGCTTTCTAATCAGCCAGCTACTGTTAGCTGATCACGAATATGGTCACTTGTGGCTCCAATAAAAAAGAAGAAGAAAAAAACAGTACTGTGGAGGATGATCATATTTAAAAATTTGTAACAATTTCTCAAACCAAAATGCAACAATCTCTAAGTTCTTAACTCTCCCCCCCTGGATGCCTTTTAGAGTTGTTGTCAAATGTAATCTTTATGGGGGAAAGAGGTAATGGTAGTTTGACTGGAAAGCTGTACAGCGTTTCCCCAAACTGTACGTGACTTTGTTTACTGGACCTGGTCGAGTGTCTCGAACGTCCAGCTTCACACATTAGTAAACTATTGCTGTAATTTTCCAACACACTTTATTATGAGTCATGAAACATTGATTTTGGCTGCTTTATTTCTTTGAATGACCTATGCTTGATTTTTATTAAAATCAAAAAAGCAAAATTGAAGATTCGGAGCATTTCTCCAACAAAAAAAGCTGAACAGCACTTCTAATCAGGATGCATTCTCCATGCAACCTCTTGCAAAAAAGGTGATACTCAGCAACTAGTGAGGGGCTCATTACTTCAGCCTGAGTGTTTGTGGGCTCACGGTTGAATAATGAGGCTATTATGGAGATATCCTCCAAGAAATGCTAGAGAGGTCTCTGCTCCCAGAGCTGAAGTAGACTGCCAAGCCGCTATCTCCTACCATAAAATAACCTATAGCGTTTATATATCTAGACTGCACTGCAGCTAGGGACTTTTTGAAATGGATTTAGTGCCATTTGTTAAGTAGTAGATGCAAAACGTGACATTACTTTGAAGAGAATGTAATGAAAAATTGATGCGCTGTGGTTTGGGTGGCTATTGGAGCAGTTTTGTTTTAAACAGGCTCAATCAGGCTGGCTCAGAGCAGTTTATATCCCTCGCTTGGGCAATAGCAGTAAGTATTTGCACTATCAAGTTGTTTTCCTAAATCATGTGCTTACGGATGGCAGCTACAGATTCAACCACAGATAGGTGTCTCCTCTTGATGCTGAAGTTAAATGCATCTCTCTCCTCAGTCTCTCCATTCTGATTGCTTTCATTTTCGGGACAGAGCAATGGAATATTAAAGTTGCGGGCCCAGCTTGACTCCCTTGGGAGTTGTGCCTCATTATCTAAGAAGCTGCTTACACTCCACTGCTTAGCTCATTACAGATGGTAGAGCAGAAAGAGGGGCGGGCGGGGGGGACAGAAGCAGAGAGCAAAGAGAAAGGGAGAGGGAGGCAGGCTGCATGTAGCATTTCAAATACTTCTACAACCTAATTTCCAACATTTTTCACTGACAGTGATAAAAACAAAAACAAAACAACAAAAAACAAAAAAAAAGGGTGCATGACAACAAAACACTTGGGGGAAGAAAAAATGCCATAACTTACAAACGTCCGTGGTTAATTATTAACATGATTGTGTATAAAACGATCATCCCAGAGAGGCAGATTTTTTCAGATGTAAAGATGAGGAGGGATTCACAACTCTCGTTGAGACTCCACGGGCAATTAGTTGCTTCCACAATGTAAAATCACAAAAGTTTGGGGGATTTTATCATGTTATATTAGATTAGATTTAAAGACATTAAATTAGAGCGAGAAATTTTCCCATGCAAGAAACTAGGCTGTTAACTAGTACTAGTATGGCTATGATCGTCAGGCCCTCAGGCAGCACTGTATTACTAATGATCATGAATATGCAGTGGAAATTCTTGCAGATTCATGGGCTCACGAACACTAAAGCTATTGTCCATGAACACTTGTTTGCTGCACCCATGATTGCAAGTGAATATAAAATATACACACTTGAAACACGATCTAAACAGGCTCTATAAACTGTGAAGGCAACATTAGCACTGAACTTCGACATTATGTTGAAAAGTGTTCCTAATATTTGTACCGTTTCAGCTTTTTATGGCCATAATTTATCATCTTCTGATGACAACTTTCAGTATGTCAATGCCATGCACAATGTCACAATGCAAAAGACATCTCAAACTAGTTTATGAGCTAACCAAAAAATCTGTTCCAGCAACACAGATATTAAAGTCAGCAGCTTTTCCATGAAATCAGTTTAAATCACATTCCTCTCTGTTAAATTGTTATTCTAATCAGATTCTGAGCTGCGTGCCAATAGGAGAAATCACAAACTGCTGATAGGTTGCTAGCTTAATAATCTGGTTGTGAGTTTCTTCAGTGAAACAGTATTTTCATAGCAAGCCTGTGAGTCAACTATTACAAAGCACCTTGATTACAAAAAGTTTGGCAGATGCAGAATGTCAATTTTAGTTTTCACTCTTTTTAGCTTTAAGAACTATTCAATAGGCTCCCCTTCATCTGTTGATATAGCACCTTAATCAGCCATTTGATTTGTTCCCAGCTCAAAAATATCGGTCACTATCGACACTCATGGCCACAGGTGAAGGTGCAAATATAGATTCACCGATAAATGGACAGCTTTGCTTTCATGCACAACTCTCTCTTCACAACAAACCGATACACTGTTCCCATCGCTGATGCATCATTGCAGATGCAGCGCCAATCCATCTGTCAGTCTCCTGCTCCACACTGCCCTCACTCATGAACAAGACCCTGAGATACTTAAAGTCCTCCACTCATCTCATCCTGGACCCAGAGTGGGCACTCCACCCTTTTCTGGCACAGAACAATGGTCTCAGACTTGGAGGAGCTGATTCCACCACTACACACTCGCTTGCAAACTGCCCCAGTGTAAGCTGGAGGCCACCACCTGATGATGCAAAAAAAAAAAACAAAAAAAAAAAACATATCATCTGCAAAAAGCAGAGATGACATCCTGATGCCGCAGAAGTGGAGCCCCTTTAGGCTACGCCTATAAACTCAGTAATCAGTAACAAAGGGCGGCCCTGTGGAGTCCACGTCCCACTCCGAATGAGTCCGAATTACTGTGGACCAAGCTCTCACCGAAGTTGCATGAGGAAGTTTAACATATATAAATATATATAAACATTTACAATTTTTTTCTTTAAATTTGAATAATTCAAAACACCATGTAGACAAAGTTTTATAGGCTACAGCAGCAGCTATTAACTATTCCAGGTAATGCAGTGAAATGAGGATAGCTTTGCCTTCTCGTGCCATTTTCAAGAATAAAAATAAATAAACCATCTCCCTAAAAAATGTTAATTGCCTTAAAAAACAGAATATTTTAAAACACCTGATAGATAATTAGATTACCCTTTGGCAGTTATTAACATTTCCTCTGAACAAGATAACACGTTGATATTTATGCGGCATTTTAAAATGTACAGCAGGCATACATTTTACCCGACAAAGGAAATTGTAAAAAATTTTCCACTTCGCAAAGGGTTTACTTTAACATGCCCTAAATGTGACATCACCACTGTGAAGATTTATATCTACAAATACCTCCATAAGGAGGTTGAAGCTGGCTCAGAGCATAGGTTATTGGTGTCAGGGATTAATGCGACCAACACTAAAACCTCAAATTTGAGGCACGACCACGCCGCGATCTCTTTTGTATTCACATGCTATCTTCAACCCTTAGGATCACCTTCCTGATCTCCTGCTACAAGCACTTTACCTCCAATCTGCCAGCAATTTCCTCAAATATAACAAATGCAGAATTAGTTTGACCTGCAGCAGAGACGGGGGAGCCCACACAGTGTATATAAAGAGCTTTCAGAGGAAGAAGCAGCAGGAAAAAAAAAGAGCTTTTAAATGTTTTGTCATGATGCCAATCAAAAATGAGACATGCTTTCCCCAATCTAGGAACTGTCAATCTCACCATGCAAAGCTGCCTGCATGTAGCAGCACTGCATATCGCCTTATTGCAGATTTAGAAGGATCTTCTTTTCTAACCTGAAAAGTCTCAGAACTGTTTCTCTCAACACAAAGGAACAGATCAAAAGGCCGTCCTTGGCAATGTAAAAAAGAGACTCAAATGTGCACATCTGCAGCATTTTGGTAACATTTTTTTCTCCAGATTTTCTGATTTACACCCTGTAAAAAGAAAAATTAATTAATTAATTCCAGAAGAATTCCGACTGATGTAACTGTGTTAATGTGGTCAGCTGCTGAACTCATGCAGTGCATTACATGAAAAAGTCTCAGTGAAAAAGAGTAAATGTGGCATGTTTACTGTTATGACAACTAGCAATAACACTATAACTGAATTTTAAATCACTGCAATTTCTCTCAGCATGCCATTATGCTATACTCACACAGACAGATCTACAGTTGTTGAAGAATGATATTTTTCACACAATAGGAGATCAGTGAGCAGAAAAGATAAATGGGAAAGACAGCTTGAACAATTTAAATATACTGAGAGAAAAGAGAAAAAAAAAGCAATTTGCACTCCCTACTTTGCTATTACCAATGCATAAGGCACGATAACAAGCTCTTTCAGCAAAGTCTTGCAATGTTTCAGTATGGCATTTGGATAATTGGCTGGGGAAATCGTTTCTAGCAATTAACAAATTAAAGGATTTTTAATGCTGCGTTCTCTCATTTCCAGGGAGGGCAGGCGCCACCTCACTTTTCCGCCCCTCCAGCAAGTCTCCGTCTAGGTGATTTTGGTGATAACCTTTAAACGTATGATGCCTCGGCTTTATTAATACAACTGTGATGTCACCTTCAGAGATTTCCAATTTTGGAAGGGGAAAAAAAAAACTTCCCTGACCCCAGTTGTGGCAAGGAGGGATGAATGTCGTGCTGCCTAGCTGGAATCTAAATGGCAGATATGTCCCTGACAATGCTGCAATAACATATCGATCAGGTGCAAGGTGCATGAGCTCAATATAAAGTCTGCTGAAATGCCATAGAAAAGAAGCTACAGGAGAGAAT
>JAVDPK010001341.1:143068-158439 GCA_034780415.1 Cichlasoma orientale | reverse complement strand
AAACAGACCCTCACTGTAAAAAAAAAAAAAAAAAGAAGAAGAAGAAGAAGGAAGTCTTGCACAACTGTTTATGCAAATCATGCCACATTAAGCCCGGCATCTCTTGTAGCTGCGTGTGATGCAAACACTCAGTTGCCTCAGACTGCTGAGTTTAGTGAGAGAAGAGTGACCGCCCAGAGAGAGCTCAAACAGGTTCATCTGATGAGCTACTTCACGCCGCATTTCAGCCCATTGATGAAGTTTATCAGCATGATAAATATCTTCTGCAGACCAGTCATTATCCCTTTCCCACTAATATTTGTGAAAATGGAGAAGGGGGTATTTGAGCCGTGTCACCAGAGCCTTATTCTGCATTGCAGTGCAGCCCAAAATCCCTTTTTATGTCCAGATATGCAATGGGAATTTGTTACAACCACACATTAATATTGCACTACTCAACTCCAAAAAGTTATGAAGGAATAGTAAATTTACTTTATCTTTACTTTTTATTCACTTATTTTCCCTTGAAAAACTTCTGTCAAAGGGAACCCCAATCTGATCAGCTTTCAGACGGTGAAGCAAAAACTCATTGTTTTTTTTAAGGGCCGCAATAACTGGCTTGACAGCAAGTCACCATTAGCCATTGTCTGATAGACAAGTAGCCTACTTGAACAGATGGATTGTGTGAAAGTCTGTGAAGAAGGTAAGGCTTTTGCTAGTGGAGTGGTAACATTCCTGCTTACAAATTATTGCTATGCTAGGTCCAGATATCGCAAATGAGCTGTCCAAAATGCCTTTGACAGTTTGTCATATCAAATTTTTTGCACTGAATTTCAACGAGGCACATCCAATGTCAACTTAAATGTCGACCACTAGCAATGGGCAGAAGTTCAAGATTACAGTTTAAATCAGTTTTCATATTTTTTGGTAGCTAAGCAGCTGTTGACACCAGGACCAGTGTGTGTTCCTACTTCAATGTTTCATTATGCCACTGTTGTCTTTACAATTTTACCCCTTAGAGACTTTTATGCGTGTGGCTCATATTAAGCCTGTGTTTCCTTCCTAGAGCTTTCACAAACCTTGGGCCGAACAGTGAACTGTGCAGCACAGGAGATCAGAGCACTGAAGGTTAAAGGGGTGTGCGTGAAGGTTTGAACATAGTTGTCAACGGTGCATTTCCCTCTCTGACTCTTTCATCAGAGCTGAGGAGCACCGGCTTTGTCAATCAGTCACAGTTAACTAATTGCGGGGCTGGCACATTGAAATCAGGGCTCCACTGGAGGTTAATGAAAATTGTACCTTTGCTTGACATAACATCCGATCGTGTTAGCTGTGCCGTGTACAATCCTTAGGCAGCGTCGAGTGGATTTCCCCAAAGAACTGCTGCCACATTTACACAGCAATGTGCACCTAATCTTACCTGTCATAACTGCACCTGTATTTGTACTACTACAAAAGGAACAAGTATGATTTAATAATGAAAAAGTAAACTACAGGAAGTTATTGGCTGCACAGAAACTGATGAGGACTTTTTTTTTAATGTACTCCAACAAAATATAAAGTGGACTTGAGCAAACTCTCCACATATACTTGTACTATTATCCCTGATGACGTCCCACTTGAAACATTCCTCTGAAACTTCTAAATCGGTTTGATGCTGCTACATTGGCCTGTAGAAGTTGGCCTGCAATGTTAGCTAAAATTAAAATATTCAGACGACCCTGCCAGGGGCTGTTTACGAGCAAGCGGTGTTGGGCTGCAGCCCTTATTTTATGGCCCATTCTGTCCTTGTCAATATCCATGTTGACATCAAGTAAACAATCTGCATCTAAAATTATTCTCTGCATAATTCAACATCCAGTGTGCATCTCATTTCTTAGTGCCGTCCAGATGTCTGGTGACATTCATTACGCCTACACAGTGGCTCGAAATTATGTGACAATTTGATGTAGCAAATAGTGAAACTTTTCAAACTTCACCATTAGCATTTGGGCCACCATAATTTTACATTTTTGGAGCCAGAAGTTACCATATTTTGATGAAAGGGTGGGGTGTTAAGTTCTCAGCAAACACTAGCAAACTTAGTTCACAAGCTTCACCCATAAACTGCACGGGTGCAATGCACAGACATAAATATCGGCTATTTAGTACTAAGTAATACACAAAACACTAGAATTTTACACCAAAAATGAAATAAAAACTTTGTGGATTGTCTGTACCACACAGAGAGCAGTAATAGAAATCAGATCATTCCATTGAAAATGGTCCAAAGGGCACCAACACCACAAACACAGTGAAGAGGTCCAGTTCAGAGACTCCAATAAGCAGAGATGATGCCCAGCCACTCCAGCCTGCTGTGATGGGACACCTGTCTATCAATGCAGCCAATAATACCAGCAAACAGGTGGAGTCGAAAAAAAAATCAATAAAAATATAGATGTTATGAAAGGGTAACTATCTGTAGAGACCAAAAATATTTTTATATCAGGTTGTAATTGTGTTTTTTTTAATGCTGTAACTCATCAGTGGGAATTTTAACATGGGAGTCTATGGGGACTGACGCTTTTGGAGCCAAACAGAAGTGGCCATTAGTGGAACTGCAGCTTTTAGCTCTGTGTTGGTTTTATTTTCAGCTTCAGAGGTTTCTGCTGATTTAATTTCTAGCATAGTGTATAGCTGAGGTGAAGTGAAGACTGTCTGTTATTAAATTATTGCTTTTTTTTTTGTCTTTTAAATAATTTTGCCTACTGCAGCTTTAACTATCAAAAAGAAAAGTTTAAAGAAAACTGCAGCAAAATGAAAAGGTACAAGAAAAAAATATATATTTTGTTAGCAGAGTGGCCTTTGACAGTGAGTGCATAGTTTGTACAGCCTTGTCTTTTCCAGCAGCTTAAGGTGCCACACTGGACAAATTTAGAGTCAGACAAGCCTAAGTCCTGGTCATACAGAAGGGTGACACCGCGTCATCTTTCTTGAGGTTTTTCCTGGTCCAGAACATGCCTTCAGGGGATAACTACACGCAGTGAGTCTGTTACTTTTTTTTGACTGATATCTGTCAATTTTTGTTTCATTATTGTTAGAATAATAATAAGTAAAAAAATGAAGGCCATTTACCAAATAATGTTAAAAATAAATATGAAAAGTTCCTCTAGGAAGGCAGAATCTTGCTTTCTGGGCCTCCTTGCAAGAAAAGCTTAGTTGCTAACTCGACAGTAATTTATCTGGAGTTGATGGGAGATTGCAAGCCATACCTCATCTCTGCTTCAGCGCCATACCTCATCTTATCTTGCTTCTGCAGAGTGCGCATGGAAGAAACTAAAAGCTGTGAGACAGCTCTTTTTTTCCCACTCTTTCGCGGTATTTGTTCTTACAAAGGTAGCTTCTACTCGTGTACACAATTTGTAAATGGAAAGCATTATGTATCAAAGTGCTAAAGGTGGACTATTTACAAAAAGTATGCTTATTTACTTAGTTTGCCTCATCTACCAAACTGATCACTGATGTCACTCCAAAAATCCACTGAAATGCTGGTGTGACTGATCTTTTAGAGAGAATATGTTGCATCAGAAACAGAAACAGATATTTATCACTTTACAGTATGTGAATGGGACTGCCTATTAATTGTGCAGTAATTGTACAGGGTTCAGTCTAATAAGCTGAAAGAAGGACTATACAGCGCAGGGTGTCCACACTGTAGTGGTGGCCGTTTCTGAGTCATTAAGTGCTGCTGTAATCGTGCCATTACGCTGCTCATTACAGACAGACTGTGGCATAGTCTCCCACAGGGCCGCAAGTCACCACTCAATTCCATTAGATACTGTTTCCTGCCTGGGAATCATCCTCGCTCACTACTCCTAATGATGGACCCCTTGCCGATTCAAAGCCCGACTCCTCTGACACTGGTGTTCTGACTGGAAGCAGGCCACCATCTTTCTTTCAAGCAGGCTACAAGCAGATTATGGCTGAAGCACAAATGAACACATTCATTTGCTCGGGAGAGGACTTTAACTGGTGACAGCTGACAGCAGCCGACTACACAGGCAAGATCTTCTGTCTTGCCGGCTTTAAGCGGGATAGATTTAAGACATGCTCGGCTCAAATGAAACAGATGCAATAACTGTAGATGAATGCAAAGCAAACCTGCAGCGAAAAGATAAAATTCAAACAGACTCATTACCACTCATTCTTTTTCATGACAACTTTATCCCAACTATTAGCATGATTATTCGTGCTTTTCCTCTTTCCATTTCTTTCCAAAAATGTAAATTCCAGCGTGGCTAAAACTTAGCGCTGGATGCACTCCACATCCTCCAAAGAAAATAAAAAGGGAAAGGCGGTACAGAGTCGACTCACAAAGAAATAAAACAACAAAGAGAATTTGTGCTGACAAAGGGCACATGCATGTTAGCTGTGTAGCTTCTTTGTGCCAACTTAGAAAAATAGCTTGAATTTTATGAAATATGCTTATTTACTTACCTACCTTGCAAGATTGACAGTCTTACTCATGTTTTTTTTACCATGTCCTCCAATCCAAATGTATCCATGGTTTCTGCAGACCCTGATATATGACCTATATTCAAGTTTCCAAAATGAGCGCTCCCACCTTTGGCTTCACGTGTCACGGCTGTGGGTAATGTTGCTGTAGCTCAGGCGGTAGAACAGTGATCTATTAATTCGAAGGTTGATGGTTCAATCCATGACTATAGACGGCATGCCAAAGTATCCGAGAGCAAAATACTGAAGCGCTTGTATGAATAAGGAATGTTGCATAAATTGCTTTGAAAGCTCTAGTAAAGCATTTATTTCTTTATTGTTTTAACTTTTCTGGTTGAATCAATGCCATTTAGACTCATTCAGAAATCTAAGGAAATACATATTTACATATTTTTTCAGGATTTGCTGGAGAAAAACCAAACAAGTTATTCACACGCACTTTTGTCTTCAACCACTAGAGGTCGCTTTATTTCACTCTAAAACATCGATTTTGGTCGTAAAACGTCTGTGCAGAAACGAACAATCTCTAGGTTTTTTTAAGGACAAGCACTTTTTAAAATAATGCTGCCAACATTTACTGCCAACGCTGTTTTGTTCCAAATTTCTTTCTTGTCTTAAGACAGTCTCTTAGCAGTCTCCCATTTTGCCCTTTCTCCTCGGAAACTCCCAAGTCTCGCGCTATACTGCAAATATGTAGACATTAAATACACATGAAAACAAAGTCGAGCCACATGTTTGAATCTTCATGTGTGAAACAGGGCGGTGACGTTGATATATTTGGAGCTTCCAGCACGGACAACAAGTGACAACCTGTTTCATTAAATACATCCGAGCTGGACAAATAGCAGTGGTATCTCTGCATAACCAGCTGTGAGAGAAGAACGCAGGGAAAGTCTGCAAAGTGAAAACCTGAGATATGAAATACAATTTACACAGTGTAGTGTCCGCAAGATTACTTAATATATCAGTGGTCTTCTGTTTGTTACACTAGGAACAATTCATTCCAATTAATGTTTCTATTTAATTTTATTAGGAAAAGCAATTTAATCTGATGAATATGCTACAAAACATTTGATTTGAATAGACCCCCCCCCCCCCCCCTACACACACACACACACAAAAAAACCTATATATTTTGAAACTTAAATGTTGTTGATCACGCTGGTTAGCTTAGCTTAACATGAAGGCAGTAGCTGAAAACTGGTATATTTTGTATTTTTTTTAATAGGTTTAGAAAACTGATGCTCTAGAAGGTGAATTTTATTATGTGTAGTTAGAACAAGCCTAGCTGCTTCACCAGTTTCAATTTCACGCCATGATTTTGTCAAGTAGCTGTTTTAGCACGGCTTACCCTTTAGATTACATTAAAAATTTAGTTTACATTAGAAAAGTTAATGTGAAAACCTTTTTATTTATTTATTTTTTAGCCTAAAAAGTTAAAAAGTCAAATTGCTCAGCTTTATTTTGCTATTTTGCTTTATTTTGAAAACTCAAGCAAAACATATAAATTCTATACTGGGCTGTTCAGGAGCCAGCAATACAAAAACTAGGAAGCAACTTGGAAACATGGAGCAAAGGAACACACAGCGAGGGAAAGCCGACCACACGACAAAGAACCGTGGCCGATGCAGACGATAGATACGAAGGGACTGAGTGGGTGAACTGAATGACACGAGACAGGGGGAAGCAAAACTGAACACAATGCACACAGAACAAGGGACTGGCAAAACAAAACAGGAAGTGGGTAAACAGGGAAACTGAAACACAGACTTGACACAACACAGCAAGGCAGGTACACAGAGAAACACAGGGAAGTAAAATACAATACAAAACATGACACATGGGACTAGGACACAAAAACAGACGCAGGAACACAGGGATGACATGGAGGACAAAAGGAAACAGGAATAAAATTCAAATAACTGTAACTAGACGTTATAGTTGTAGAAGAACTAGAACTCCCTGAAAAGGATACCAAAACTCAAAACAGCAAAATGGGAATGAACTAAGAATTAAACCGACAACAGAATTTAAAATGTCCAATGCAAAAAACTGTGTCACAGACCCAGGACCATGACAGGTAGCTCAGCTGCATCTACTGACAGTCTCTGATGTTTTGGAATTTGGCAACATTGATCCAATTCAAGCATTTTTTATTTTGCAGGTTTCTCAGTGGCTCGGTGTAATATGTACTGTAGCTATACCAGCACCGCTGTTTCCGTCTTTTGACAAAATAACATTCAAACCTTTTTCCCATTGATAAGAGTTTGCGGCTGCTGTGACATGTAAAATCTGGGTTTTTAACTGATTGTGAAGATTATTTAGTTTTGCCAACAAAAGAAATAAGACACAGGGGTCTGAAACTCACCCAACAGGGTCACCGGAAGCCACGCTTTTTTTCTTCAGCCAGGATTTATGGGGTTGGAACAGCATATTTTTATGTTTCCTGCATGCACTAATAAACATGTCAGTTACAGTTAACAGCACAAGTAAAATCTTGAACACCTGGTGAAAGATATGAAAGAGAGACAAAAAAAATCCTGCTTGGTCATTGAAAGTCCACAAAGCACTGTGGTGTCAGTTACTGCACACAGACTGATCATATGCTACACATGCTAATAATGTTCATCATATTTTCAACCTCAAAACATTTCTTCAGTATTCTTCTGTGATCAAGAAGACCACGCTGCATGTTTGAGGTAAAATATCACAGCTAATATGCTAGTTTGTCTTTTCATTTTATTATTATGCCATATTAGCATTAAAAGGGTGGAGCGGTGGTTAGCACTGCTGCCTCACAGTTAGATTAACATCTGAAAGGCCTGGGTTCGAATCCGCCTTGGCCCGGTCCCCTCTCTGTGTGGAGTTTGCATGTTCTCCCTGTGTCTGCATGGGTTTCCTCACACATGTCCAAAGACATGCACTTCCTGGGGTTAGGTTAATTGGCTACTCTAAATTGCCCATAGGTGTGAGCGTGGATGGTTGTCCGTCTCTCTGTGTTGGCCCTGCGACAGGCTGGCGACCTGTCCAGGGTGTGCCCTGTGTCAGCTGGGATAGGTTCCTGCGCCCCTGAAAAGGATAAGCGGAGATGGATGAATGGATATTTTACTTACAAACAATCAAACCTTTTGAGACAGATAAAATGGGTCTAAGAATTTGCTGGATGCAATAGCTCATCTGATTAGTCACTCCAATAACTCAGCTTTCAACATTATTTCCATGGCACATACCATATAAAAGCTAATGTTGTCAAGTTGGGTAGAATATTAGTCAGAACCCCCCTGCGGTCATAAAGTAATGTCCAACTATAGTTCTTACCATAATAATCACAGAAAGCAACAATATTCTCAGTGGTTTATATTTATTATGATTTTAGCATTTCTTATTCCTGGTTCATAGCTATTTGCTTTTGAATTGATATGGTGAATAAAGTCACTGAGGCTCATATGCACCCCGTTAAGATCTACTGGGACCTGTAATTATGGGTTGTAGAACTTGTGCTTCCCAGGGATTTGTACCACCTAAAGATTCTACTGCCAGGAGGCTGAGGGGGAGCACTGGCAGTATTTTTTTTCTATTACTTTTAAATATTTTGCCAGCATAGGCAACGGGGCTTTCTGCCATGACATTTTAGACACTGTGTGGCTGAGGTACTTGATGTCACACTATTAATGAGATCTTTAGCATTCACATTTATAATGCATTTTATATAACATGGCAGAAAGAAAAAACTGACATATCTCAGCCCATACTGTAGCTCTCCTGAGCATTTCTGACACACATGTGGATATATCCTTCGGACAAGTTTCTGCTCCCTATCATCACCTCTTTTTAGCAGCCCAACCACTTCAATACCCATGAACTTTAGACCATAAATGGTGATTGTACCACCTTTTACCTGAGGGATTTTTAAACAATGTTTTACCTTTTAAAACGCCTTGAGATGAACATTTCTGCCATCACCCTCTTGGTGTTTTGAAACCAAATGTGACATACGGTGGATTTCACTATGAAGCTGCTACTTTCATTGGATAAAGACTTGACCATCTCAAGCCATTAGGCAGCATATCCCCAGTAATCCTCTTTTCTGACACACAGAATGACCAAACAATTTACAATATGTACTTAATGTTTTATTCAATGCGACCCAGAAAGAGTGACATATTTTTGGTTTATGTGTTAATTAAGCCAACTAGCTGCTGGTGGTAGCTTTATAACCTATAGCCATGACAGTTATTAATCTTCTGATCCAGCTGTCAGCAGGAATGTGAAAATATGTCTCCTAAGATGTGAAACTGTCCCTTTACAAAACATATCAATAACAACAACTGAAAAAAACAAACAAACAAATCCGCATCAGCAGGAAATAATACTGGAGCATTTGGCTGTCACAAAAATTGAGACTCTCAGTATATCCTACATTAATCTAGAGCTAACATTAGGAGGCTAAAGTTTGCAGGGTCAAATTAACACACAGGTAGGCACTTGGCAAATTTGCATTGCTCTTTTCATTCAATTTACTCCTGGAATTTGTGTAAATTAGCATCCGATTTACTAATGCTGCAGCTAATTATGCAATCACCGACTAGGGCTGCCCTCATAAGGTGCAGATCAGTGGTGGGATTATTCAGCGGTAAGCAAGCTCAAAAATGAAAGTACTTCCAAAATGTTCCTGTACTAAATGATATTCTGTGTGACACCTCTCAGCACAACCTTTCTTAAATATACCCATGCAAATCTACACCTGCTTTTTAGCAGTGGAGGGATGGCCCCGTGCAAAAGAAGCTAGTAAATCTAGCAAAAATCAGCTCCACTTAATCATAACTCCTGCTATTATCTGTATGCACTCCATTAAATGAATATGCATAAAGCTTGGAGGTAAACTGCGCTTCCTGGCTGCTTTCTTGTCACGTCTCCAGGCGGAGAACATGTGAAATGAGATGAAACAGATGCAAAATGTAAATCTGTTCCCCAAACAGAGAAGAGAAACTTCTAAAAATAGCTGGACCATAATATACATAAACTTTATGCTGTCGGGACCGTGCCCCTGACGCACACTTGCTAATGATCGTGCTTCCACATGAGACGACGGCACTTTGAGATCGCTTTAAAAAAAAAAAAAGTACATAAAATAAATCAGACTGCAGAAAATCTTCCTTCTTTCTGAGCAAAAACAACTGTCAGAAATATGCTAAAGTGAATCGTGTGCTTGCCGAAAAACTATACGACTGCTTTTGTTTTTCTTTCTTCGGCTCTCCTTTTCTTCCTCGGTGCAACTCTCAACATAAGACAGCTGCCGCTCGCTGACAACTATGAACATTTCATCTTCCTGTGATCTCCCAGCGGAGCACGAGTTCAGTTTGCCTTGCAGAACCTGTCTCTGTGTTTAACCTCAACTGCTTCTCTGGTTTGCACTCGCTGGCACCACCCTGCTGCTCTCTTTTCCTCTCACCCAGGTTGGATTCTGTAAGAGGTGAGAGATTTTGATGAGAGGTGCCTTCACGGTGACTGCGCTGTTCCCGCAGCCTTTTGAGTGCTTTCAGGTCTTCAAAAGAACGTGTGTATATATAGAGGCTGAGTTATAGAGGCTGCGTGGAAGCTTCAAACAAATTAGTCACCTCTGGATTAACTTGAGGAGAGAGTGAAAAAGTTTGCTGCACAAACATTTTGCCATCTCATCAGCGCTGATAGAAAAAGAAGCTTTTTCTACCTTCCTGGCTTTTACCGATTTCTAAACTTTCCAAATGTAAGAGGCATTAAAAATGTTGTTGAATTACATGCATTTGATATTACATAAAATACAGTATGTGTAGTCAGGTGCTACACTTATGATAAAAAGCAAGGGCACCCTTTGTCAATTCAGAACATAATAAAAACGTAGAACCACCTTTAGCAGCAATAACTTCAAAATTCTGTATGACTATCAGTCTCTCACATCATTACAGAGGAACTTTGTCCCACTCTTCTTTACAAGGTTGTTTCAGTTTATTGAGAGTTGCAGGCATTTGTTCGTGCACAGCTCGCTGAAGGTCTGGAGTTGGACTGGATCATTGGGACACCATGATTCTTTTACTTTTTTCAGCCATTCTGTTGTATATTTGCTGCTGTGCTCGGGATCATTGTCCTGTTCCAAGAGCCAGTTTTGGCCAAGCTTTATCGATCAGACAGATGGCTGCACATTTGACTCTAGAATACTTTGGTACACAGAGGCTGTCACTCCTCCACCACCGTGCTTGACAGTTGGTATAAGGTGTTTGTGTGCTGATGTGTTGTGTTTGGTTTTCACCAAAAATCTCCACTTTGGTCTCATCTGTAATTATTTTAGGGTCTTTACCTACAATATAAAGCGCCTTGAGGTGACCGTTGTGATTTGGCACTATATAAATGACTAAAATTGAATTGAATCTGTCACAATCGACATTGTTCCAGAAGTCTTGTTGTTTGTCCTGATGCAACTTTGCGTATGCTTTTTGGACAGAAGAAGCTTTCTGCTGGCAACTCTTCTAAACAAAGGATATTAGTTCTTCTAAATGAACTGTCATGAACTTTAACATTTAACATGCTAAATGTAGCGCTTGGATTTTTTTTTAATTTCTCTGAGCATCTCATTGTCTGACCTTGGGGTGAATTTGCTGGGACGTCCATTCCTGGGAAGCCCGGCAGCTGTCTTGAATGTTTTTCACTTGTGCAAAATCTTTCTTACTCTGGAATGATGTATATCCAAAAGTTTGGAAAATGCCTTATAACCCTTCCCAGATTGATAAGCAGCAATCCAATTTTGCACACGGGCATCTCTGTTTTGCTTTTTTTTTTTTATAGTCATTACAACTTTGTAACAACATGTATTTCAGTAGAAAGAAAGTTCATGTCTGTAGCATGTATGCTCTTTGAATTCTTTGGAGAAAATTCATCAGTTTTATTGCCTGAACTATTTTTCACTACGTAATCCTTTCTAAGCTCTTTGTTACCTCAACCTGACAGACTGATGTCAGATATTGTTGGTGTAAACAGCCAAAACATTAAAACCACAGACAGGTGAAACCATTAACACTGAATTACTTCGTTACAATGCAATCTTCTCCTAGGAAACCTTGGGCCAGTCATTCACGAGGATGTTACTTTTGCAGGTACAAGGCACCTAATCATTGTTCCAGCCCCCTAATCATCCATCTCAACCCAACCAACGCTGAAACTTCCAATAACAGTGACCTTCCCCAGGAGGAAATACACCCCATCACACAGCAAAAACACAATTTTAGAAGGGCTTTAAGTACACTAGGAAAACACACACATTTGTGATCCTTTTGAGAAACCAATGTATTTCAAAATAAGTCCATCTCTTATATACAGTCTGTGAGTGGAACAAACACGAAGCACAGCAGTACCACCTGCAACCCAAAGGTCCCTGTGAAAAACACAACAGGACACCCCCCAGTGTTCATGTGTTCATGCCACAGCACTTGGGGGTCTTACACAACATCAGGGATGAGGGTTTAATATTGTGGGTTAATCAGTGCTCCGTGGTGCTATTTAATGCAGCAAACAGGCAAAGGTTTTACAGGTAGGCATGGAAATGTGACCATAACAAATCCTGCTGTAGATGTTTGTGAGTTGCGTTGATCATATTTTGTTGTTGTCGTGTTCATAGAAAACACAGTTCCAGAAATCTTTGGTGGGTGTTTAAATTCTCGGACAGTGACTTGAACTTATTAGAAGTAATGAATTTTGTTCCTGCCTCAGAGAAACACCTGACCAAAATCATTCATAAATGACCTGAAAACAAACATGTCCGAGTTGCTCAGCTTGAGGTCCAGTATGATGGGTTTTTTTTGCCAACATACTCCTTTTGCATTTGTTTATTCTGTGCACATGAATATTCCCAGAGTGCCTAGTCTCAGGCATCACTGTCACACAGCAACAACAAACACTGTGACAGAATCAGAGTCGGCTCAGCTTCATCAAGGCATATAAGTATATAAACAATGTTTAGTCACCTTTCACTTTGTATTTCTTCTCTTTGATTTCAAAACTTTTCCTCAAGCATCTGTGTTGTGACAAGCCTAAAACTGTACTGGTAACCAAATTGCTTGTTTATCCAATTCGTCAAGGGATTTGAATGAATGTTACAAGGACACAGCATGGAAGCGTCATGAAAGCAATCACACATTGCCAGGAAAGACGAGCCCCTAATTCGCACTGCAGCCCTGGGTTGCTTATTTAGAGTTACATTTGGAGAAAAGGTATCAAGTGAAATGTATGGTGTGGTGAAAAACGAGAAAAAGACTTGGCTGACATCTGACTGGGTGGGTGGGTGGGGGTGGGGGTGGGGGGGTAAACAGACAATTGGCAGCATCCTTTGGATCCAGAGGCTGCCAGTCCTGGAGAAATGATGGAGATTGGAAGTGGGTCAGAAAGAAAGAAATCATCCTCTTAAGAGACCGAGCTCAATTTAGAATTCTTGAGGAAGCGGAAATATTCCTCTTGATCCAGAAACTGAAAACCTCAGAATACACAGCGAGAGGAATATGAGAGAGAGAGAGAGAGAGAGAGAGAGAGAGAGAGAGAGAGAGAGGAGAGATTCAGCTTCTGAAGTTCCAAGTCATTGCAGCCATTTACTCCATCATTTCCGTCAGGCTGTCAAGAGTCGCCTTGTGTTGCTTTTGTTCTCGCAGATTCAAAAAGCATGAAGACCCCTGTGATGCGGTGGAAGGAAGTGCTCGGAGTAGACGGGGAGGGTGGGGGAGGGGGAGGACATTAACTTTAGAGTAAATGTGAACTAAGCCATTCGATTCTGTATTTACACCACTCGGAACATGGGCTGCGAGAAGCAAACAAGCCACAATTTGGAGTTGTTTCAGATGTTTCATTGCGTCAGATGCTTGTTTCACCCCACCAGGAACAAAAAACAAAACAAAACAGCAATGCAGAGAGAGCAGAATGAGGATAATAAGGGGAGTGGAACACAGTGAAAATGAAAATCTGAAAACTTTGTTGCCTTATCAGCCGAAACTAACACTTTCTGGGTTGGTGCCCCAGACTGTTATTCAGGATCAGCACAGCCAAAGTTAACAAACAAACAAAAAAATAAGTAATAATTCAGGGACTTGGAATAATGCCTTGAACGTTTTATCTGAGGCTACTGCACGGTGGACCAGCTCGCAAGCCTCTCCTCAACTACAGACGTACAGCAGGAACCCCCAGAAACCTAATCTCCTTTCTGGAGATAAGGCCAACAGTGGTGAGGAGTCAGCCATGCACACAGCTGTGTCCAAAGCTATTACCAGGGAGCAGGAGCACTCCCTACCCGCCAGCAGCGGCTGCTTTCCTTCCCCAGTAGATGTTACTTTTCAACAACTAGAGCAAGATGTCCTGATCAAACTCACTGTGGAAGTGAAAAGAAGAAAAAGAGGGGAAAGGCGATACTGTAACAGGGAAGAAGACAAGCCAAATGTTTTTTTTCTTTTAACTACTAAAGAGTCAAAGTGTAAGCCTGGTGCGCTGGTCTTAATTATTAGCATTTTTGTTCTCCATGACAGGCTTTACAAATTTGGAGTTATCCCACATAAAAAAAAGAGCAGGAAGCAATGTAATTAGCATTGTGTGAACAAACGCTTTTTTTTTTTTTTTACCACTTTGATGAAGCCAAACAAGCATTTGAATGAGAAGCGCAAAATTCAAATGCAGGCAATCAGGCAGAAACAAAATGTGCGCTGGCTCTTTTTCATATGGCAAACCAAAAGCCAAATTTAATGCCTGTCATTTTCTTCAAAACCAACATTTTACAAATTCACTCTCCTCCTTTGTAGTACTGACATATGTGGGGGATGGGCCTTTTTGGCCAGAAAAGAAAAAAAAAAAAAATTAAACGTCTGGCAATCTGTGTTGCTTCCCCGAGGAGTGGAGGAATGACACAGAGCCACTAATAAAACACATAAGGCTTAAAGCCTTATTTTGTTTTCAGAAGGAAATCTGATGTGAGTAAATTAGTCTGTAATGCTCACTACAAAGCTGCAGCTTAAGACGACATTAAATTACCGAATGCCAAACATTTATTGGTTTCGTACTTCTGGTTCTGATGCGAGCGCTGACATTTGCTGTTTGGGAGCGTCAGATGGTTTTTTTAAACATGAAGACAGAAAAGAGGCACATGGGAGACGGAGCCATCACAGGCTGAGACGGCGACTGTTGTGTCAGTACAGACAGCAGGGACGCAGTCCTCAAAATCAGACAAGAGGAGTGAGAAAAAATACAAAAAGATAGACAGCTCCAACCAAGCGCCAACCTCCGGGGCTGAAAAATTAAGCCGGTGTGTTAAGTGTCAGCAACTGCGTTTCATCTAATGGACATTTGGACTCCATAGATGGTTTCCTCTTTCATAACAACTCTCCAGATTTCTTTTTGAAGGTGATTTGTTTTTATTATATCAAGTTGAGAATGTCTGAAAAACGTACAAAAAAATGGAATACAATGATTTGCAAATCTTATAAACCCATATTTTCATGAGACATTTTACTATTTCATTAAGAGTAGCTCATTTTGAGTTTGATGGCAGCGACATGCCTCAAAACAGTTGGGACGGGGGCAACAGAAGTCCTGAAAAGTAAGTAGTGCTAAAAAAAAAAAAAGCTGGAGGAACATTTTGAAACTAATTAGGTTAATTGGCAACAGATTAGTAACATTATTGGGTATAATAAGAGCATCTTAGAGAGGCAGAGTTTCCCTACAGACAGAGTTTCTGTCACGGCCCTGGGCCGTCAGGTGCTGCTCTGTCGGAGAGTTTTTGTTTCTCTCTCTCTCCCTCTCCCTTTTTTGTTTTGGTTTTGTCGTGTCCGGTCTGGGTTTCCCCTCTTACCTTTTTGCCGAGGTTCCGAATCCGGTTGAAAAATATTGACAATTAA
>JAVDPK010001341.1:98062-120376 GCA_034780415.1 Cichlasoma orientale | reverse complement strand
GTGTGTGTGTGTGTGTGTGTGTGTGTGTGTGTGTGTGTGTGTGTGTGTGTGTGTGTGTGTGTGTGTGTGTGCGTGCCTCATTGTCATTTGTTATGTTCCTAATACCAAATCAGTAAATTTATATTCATGGATCTATTTATTTGCCACATTTTGTACGAGTTGAACCTGATGTTGCCTTAAACATAAAGTGTGATTCCCAGTCTCTTCCACCCAGTAAGCAATACAGCTTATTAATTTACCACAGGTATGGGATCAATACTCTGTATCAGCAGATACCCTAAGCCAAGGTATCTGTATTGGAGTGGAATTGGAAAAGGTTAGATGAGTGCCTCCCTGATGTCAACAAACCAGACATGCAGCTAAATCCGCTGAAGTTTGATGCAGGCTGCTGTATAACTTTACTACAGTACTGCTCGTACTTCAGTCTCATATATCTCCAGATACCACCTGACCAATGGTTCCTCTGTGGTCCCATACAGCATGATCCTGACTAGTTAGTGACTGAATAAACCAGCTCATTAGCTACACAGCACACTAGGTCAATCCATCCGATGCCAGACTGATTAACCCAAAGATAAGTTTTGATTAAATTTTTTTTTATTTCAGTTAATCTTGAAATGCACATTTAAATGAGGCAATCTGTCCGATCTTGTTTTTTAAATTTTCATTTCAAGATTATATATACTCAAATGGGCCAGTTAAATTTGCATATAAATATTTGTTCAGCCCGTGTTTACTTTCTTCACTGACAGAGACGAAAGAGGAAAAGACTACATCAATCAAAGCTCAGCTGTGGAAGGAAGGCGATATGAGACAGGATGAGGAGAGTGAGAAAAATAGAGGGAACGGGAATAGCGATGAGAGAGGAAGGGCTCAGAACAAACAATAACTGATCGGATCATATTCAGAGAGTGTAAAAGCAAGAATACATGTCTTTGGTAGTTGTAGCAGAACCCATAGGATCAACTTAACATCAGTACAATCACCTAAAATAATCGGGCCTGTATAGTATTGTATATTTTGATTCATCTACGCTTTCAGATCAAATAAAGACAGGACTGTTTTAGTCGGGCTAATCTTTGACTTTACTTTACCCAGAATGGCCCTAATTAGCTGTCATGCTCCTGATAATTACAGAGTCTGGAAGAAAGGTCACACAAGCAAGAAAAGTTTTAAGTATAAGAGAAAAAAAAATCTCTGAAATGTGAATTTCAGAAAAAGCCACAAAAGTATGAGAAAAAATGAAATATTCTTTGAGATCATACTCGTAAAATATAACACAAATTTTGCTGTTTTATTCTCATTGGGCGGAACCCACTGCAGCGTCCAGATATGATGGTGATTCTGGGCTAAAATCGTGAGTATTTTTCCTTAGTGCTAAATCTGATTGAAAAGTATAATTTAATTTGGTCATCTACTGTAGGCATAGTACAAGACAAGTGCTAATTTTTTCCAACCTCACATTTATGAGTTGATAATCTCAGTTTTTTTCCTTATAAATTAATGACTTTAATGATGGAATTTCAAAGTTTCTTTTCTTGAAATATTACCCTCTCTTTATTCTATTCTATTATGTAGAATGGCTTTAATGTGACAGAGTAGTGGGAGATTCAAGCGAGTCTCAGAGTAAAGGGCGAGCAGTGTTTACAGAAGGAGAGAGAGGAGGAATGGTACGTTAAAGGTAGAGAGACGAGAGGCGGTGCGAGACAAGGAGAAGGTGTAGAAAGAAGATGGACTCAAAAAAGGCTGAAGGAAGCAGCACAGGTGACATAAACTGAAAATAATCAGCGAAACCAGATAAGTACTTTTTGCCCTCTAAACTTCTTAAAAATCCATCAATCCAGGAAATCAAATTTTTTTGGTGGGCATGAACCTGAATGCCCGCAAGCAAGCTCGGCTTTCAGGCAGCACTATATGTGCATGAGGCTGTGTGGACGGATCTAAAGTTAGGTGGATTTGCATATTAGGACTCTGAATCCAGATAAAAGTAGCTGTAGATGCATATAAAGTGGGTGGTGCTCAGTTTTTGCGCACAGCGATCACCTTTGGGTGTCTCCACCAGCGATTCCCCGCTAATTTCAGATGCACAGAGCCTGCTTTTAATGAGGCCGTTGCACCAGGATGTGCAATTCTGCTCCACGCTGTTTCTATCTTATTGACAGATGGATTTCAAAGGCTCACAGAGAAAGTGAGGGCAGGATAAAGCTTATCTGCCCTAGTCCTCAGCAGCTTGTAAAACAATGCTGGAACAAGTGCAATCTCTGTGGTGATAGATTACAGCCCTGGTGTTAGCTCAGCATTCACGCTAGCCAAGCAAGACAATGAGATTTCTCTCAGGCGTGTCGCGGATGCCTCGCACACTAAACATGCACCTTTTAAATCTCTCTCATAATAATCATAGAGACATAGATTGTCTTATTAGGGGAAATTGAAACACCACACATTGCTCTGAATGTCATTCTGCTACACTTTCTCACAATTCTGTCCTCTTTCCAGTGCTGAAATTTGGTTTTGTGAACATCTTCGAGGTCACAACCCTATTTTCTCTAATCTGCAAGAGGAAATCTTTGGAACACAGTATGATTAAAATCATTTTCTCAGGGTCGTCGCTGTGCTGGGCTTTGCCAGACAATACTGACCTTGCATTTGAGCATGGACATTTAGTAAAACTCAATCTGCTGTGGAATGCAGTTTGTGAATCTCTGTGCCAGTTGTCCAATAAAACTTTAATGGCGGAGCTCAGCTCGATGCCTCACGCCACAGATAATAGTCTTGTTCTGCATGGGAAACACCTAGTTTTCGATCATCACCGCGATAAAAGTCAAAACACGATCATCTTAAAAATCTTAAGTCTTGATTTTGGCTTTAAATTCTATTTCGCCTGCTGTGACGACAGGATGGCGATTAATGGGAAGCTTTTTCACTGGCACAATGATCTGCAGCAGCAGCAGCTTTGATTTCTCATACTAATCCAGATATTATCCCCTGCGCCTCCATTGCTAAGCTACAACTGAATTGCACTATGGAAATATTGTGTAAACATACCATAACATAATTGATCTTGGGCCTAGTTGAAGCCTGGATTTCATACATATCAGCCACTCATTTGGAGTGTCTGTGACTCAAGAGGTAGAGCGGGTCATCCACTATTGAAAAGTGGATGGTTTGATTCCTAAAGCCACTAGTTTGTATTTTGAGGTGTACTTGGCTTGGACTTGTGCCCACTTACTCATGCAAAGCGTACGCACTGCATCTGCTCTTCCTAAGCACACATAGTCAACAACAACAACTACAGCATGTATTACTTTGAACTTATTTTAGTTATTTTCACATTCAATCACCACAATTCTGTCATGTTCTTCACCTCTTTGACTTTTACTCCTTGAAAATGTATAAATTGTAAAGTCTAGACTTAATGAAATATCTTTCCTAATGCATCAACTTTTGTCTGACATTCTTGGGAGGAAAAAGTATTTGATCAAGTCATTAAAGTCCATCTGCCATCCAGTTTTGATTCAGTGGCTTAAGTGACAGGCTGTTCAGGTGCCTCTGTTATATCTTTGGTTAATTTCTAATCCTAGGCATTAGCGAGAGGGACTTTCTGCCTTGGCAGGCACTGTCAGGACGTGTCAGGTTGTCTTAACTGTATATGTGAGGAAAATGTTGAATGCAATCCACAATCAAGCACCTTTCACCTTTATGGGCGATGCCAGAGCCAACTTCCCTCTGCACCTACTCTGGTAGCGCTTGTCTCAAAGCTGCAGTTGTCCTGTTAATTTGGTGTAGCAGCACAGGCTTCCAGGTCCTCCTCAGGAGGCAGGACTGCAGCACTGGCACAGCTGATGGTGGCCTGCATTTGAGTTTACGCATTGCCAACCTGCCAAGGGCACATTTTCTCCATAGAGTGTATATGCTTTCTCTAAGTTAACCAACTGATTGACAGTAGAAATTTGTCCTATAGCCAATGGAATTGTGATATGATTTAACTGGACAGTTTCCAAGTATTGCAAGGCCACGGTCCCCCACTGACATGCATCCACTTTATCCATGTGGTGATTCATCTAAGGCCCTTGTGCAACACACTGAACTGCGGTAAGTGAGTGTAAAAATGCTGCATATGTGAACGTGGCCCGTAGTGCTTTACACTACAGTCCAAGGTCGTATCAATTCAATCCAGTCTCTTCTTGGTTGTCCTGCAGGTGCTGAATGGAGTTATCATCTGCTACACCTGGACCCAGTGTCCCCTGCCCTATAAAAAATATCCATTCTCCGGTCTCTCTGTCCATCTATATTTGCCCCACATTCCTGACATGCCAACTGCTACACTTTACATTGCACTACTCACTGTTTTTCTCCAATGCCTGTCTTCTCTAATCTTTCTTGCAGTGTTTGAGCTGTGACAAGAGCCACCTACTCTTATAAAATACATGGCAGATTAAACTTTCAGACTTTTGTCATCACAGATGTTGTTTAGTGCAACTTCAGAAAACTTTCCTACCGGTCTGCTATTAGAAGAAGAATCAGTCTTACAGCTGGAGGAACATCTGCACACAGCTCCACTGTTTAAAACCAAAAAAATAAATAAATAATCAAACAGGTGCTCTTGCTGCATTCTTCTCTATTATTTTAGTGCCAGTGAAAATATGCTTCCATCAGAATTATAAATGACTACTTAGCAATCAACATTAATATTTAGTGGGGAAAAAAAGACTTAAACATTTGAGAAGCTTTTTGACAGTGTTGGAAGAAAAGGCTGATACTATAAATTTAGCTTACTATAAAAACAGAAAAGAGGCCACGTTGATTTGACCAGTGCTGACAAAATGTATATATTATAAACGACATTATAACTGTGAGAGCAAAAGAGGCTGTTTTAGGTCTGGTTGTGTGTTGCCTCGGTTTAAAAATAATATTGTTTTCCTCATTTTCCAGTCTTTATGCTAAGATAAATTTCTTCAGCTAGCATAGATGATAAAATGTGAGACTGTGTGTCAAACCAGTTTTTGAATCTAACTTTGAATCTCCCCATGTTCATACAAGGAAGCAAAGCATGACCTAAAAAATTAATATGCAAATAATTACTAAAGAGGGGGAAAGTTTGTGCATCTCTGTGTTTACTTAAGCTCAGAAGAACTAATGGAGACCTTGAAAAACTGGATTGAAAGGGGGAGTGAGCTGTTTGAATCCCTATTAGCAGGATAATATATTTAAAAGTCTGCACTGTCCACTAACAAAGAAGACCTCTGGGTTTAAGTAGGCAGATGGTAGCAAGATCAATAGGCCTACACCTTGGCTGTCGAGGGAAAAATCCCACTCTGGTCTGGATGTCTGGGAAGAAAATCAGGATTCATCTACATGTGCTGGGAGAGAGATGTTTTGATCACGCTGAGCTGGGAAAAAACAGAATTCATGATGAAAATATCAAAATATAATTTCTTCTGTCACCTTTGATTGTATTGTTTGCCTGTGCTTTGTAAGGATGAGATGGAGATGCTGTAGATGAGCGCAGTCTGAGGACTCTATGAGCATACGTAATATGATTATCCAGTGTTAACCGTGTGATAACCTTTAACTTCCAAAACAGAACAAAAAGGGCTATTTTTTTTTAAAGAATGTGTCTTCAACTTATGGTCTGGGAGTTATTACCTGAGATTATGAGAAAAATCATCCACCACAAGGTCACACACGCTCATCCCTTTTACGCTCAATAATAAAATATGACACAATAACAATTTCGACTTATGTAAACCTCACTCTTTGCCTTTCCCTTTTATTGGAGTTGATAGGCTGGGTTGTGCCATGTCTAATCACAGGAATTCATTTGGGGGAAAGCCAGGCAGCATTAAACGATCTGAGCTGCCTGAGAGGATCAGATAAATCCCTGTGTTCAATAAACCAAAGCGCCTTTCCCGAACGCAATCATTCTTAACGGGCACACGAGTGCTGATCCTAATCCTGAATATTTGCCGTGCCTAAAGCTAGAAACTCAACCTGGCACGCCAGCTTCCAATCTGCCTTCAGAAATGATTGTGATGGTTTGACTTTAAAGGAAATGGGGAAATAATGTGGCATTTTCATATCAAAGGTTACCTGTCACTATGCTTGGAAGAAAATTAAGGACATATGGAATTTGACATTAAAGCGGCATTAATCAATATTCTTACATAAATAATGAGTGAAGTGACAATGTGTTTACTTGTAGTGATGGACTCAAAGATAATTATCACCTCACAACAGCTCCCTGCAGTTCAAGCTTTTTAACAGGAGCATATTTATGTTCCCAGCATCCTAAATCCCCCCCAGTTCAGTTATTCCTTTACATAAGCACATTGGTGGGAGTGGGTGGGTGGGCTTCAAGGCTTTAAAACTTGCTAGATTAGAGGTAACCTAACTCCTTCGCCAAGCTATGTGAGTTATATTGAGCTAGGGGACACAGGGACATTTGTCATGTGCCCATTATGTGCCATGTAAATCTGCCACACTGGATCCTAGGAACAGTTATCTTTTTTAGCATCTTTTAATTCACTGTTTTGGTTTTAAGGCAGCTTTAATGTTTTGGTATAACTGTTCATTTTATTGACATTTCCAGCAGCGAGGTCCGCTGTATGTTCCCTACGCAGCACTACACTGCAAGCAAAGTTAGCAGTTAGCTGGTTGGTGCATTTAGCAGACAGGGAGCCAAAAAAAGTGAATTTCAGGCTTGCGCTCACCACATGTGTATAAATAAATCAATGATTTCAAATGCATGCTAATGTTTGTCTCTGACTCCTGGATAGACAGCCAGCTTGTTATGATGTTCAGATGTTGACCCAAAATGCAAGCTGCTAGTTACATCAAGTAAATCAGAGCAGGAGAGTGTAAGGGCTTGTGTTCACAACTCAGTGGCAGGGGTTACAGGGAATTGCCCAGGGCCTAGACAGCAGGGAAACCTCAGATGTGGGATGGGGGATCATGAAGCCTAGCAGGCAAGCAGCTTGGAGGCAGAGCAGTCAGAAGGGGGGCCAGAAAGCTCCGCAATCAGACTGGACTGCTCAGGAGGGCGGTTGTGAGTTAGACCCAGCAGGGGAAGACTCCTCAAAAGCTGAACTGGTGGTCAGTGATATAGGCAGAACCCTTAGGGAAGGTTGGGCTGGAGCCTGATAATGGACACCTTCAGTGATAAGGCAGGGGAGGAGTGAAGCGGCAGGCGGGTGGATGGATGATGGGCTTGGAGGGTCAGTTGCTGTTACCGGAGCAGGAGTAGTTATGTCGTCATAGCGTTTAAGTTATTAAGTTAAGTGACTAAAGTTATTAATGAAGGCTTAAAGGATGCAAGTCTTGGTCAAACCACTTTCTTATTCACCTTGAAAGGTCCCCCATCACCACACTGTAAATAAAACCAGGTAAAGACAGCTCCTCAAGTTACTCTTCAGAGACAGTTGCTGTGTCCACATGGTCAGTTACTCTCATGATGTTCAGATATGGACAGAGATGCAAGAATCTGGAGATGTTAGGTTAGGCTAAAACAGCAAAACTACACAATGTACAGACAGAAAGTCCAATGAAAAACGTAATAACCTGTGAATAAGGAAACATATGGCTGGAGAACAGGAAAGCAAGCGAGCAGAGAAACACAGCAGACCATCAAAGACTGTAGAAGACTAAGAACTAACAGACAATAGCAAAGGAGGAAAAACAGACAGGGAGTAAAATGCAAGAAGAAAAGTGTTTAGCAAAATAAGACAGAAAGTGACTATTTATAACAGAAGAAGCACAGTGAAAACAAAACGACTACAGTGCAGCATTTTGTTTTCCACGTCAGACATGCTCTGCTGTTCTACAGCAGTTCAACCCTCTGGAATCGACGAGCGTGCGTGTAAAAATATTTTTTCTACTCAGATTTTATGTTTTTTGCATGATTTTAGATCCAGTGTGTCAATGCTGTGTGTCAAAATGGAAAAAATAACTGTACAATCGCACACGTGAGGTTGCGCTGAAAAAAACGACACCAAACAAGGCAAGGTAAACAGTTTTTAAGGTGAAACATAAAGGTAAAATCAAAATAATCAAAAATGGCCAATTATACTCCAGATCCACAACCTAAGGCTGATTAAGCTGGTAAATGAGTAACACAATCAAAAAGGAAGAACACCTACCAAAACAAACTTAATCAAGAGAAATTCAAGATAAACATGCCACTTCATTAGCTATTGATTGAACGACAAAACACGGCAGCAATAAAAAAAAAAAATACCAATGAAAATAAACCCACAGTGCAGATGACCTGCATTACCACAGGAACGGATTTGAAGCAGAGGTCATCTCACGTCCCTCACCTCACAGGATAAGGACAAGAGTGTTCCACATAGCCGCAGTCCCCTCCTCCAGCCTTGTTAACAAGTCATTACACCTCCTGTCAAGTTATCACTTTGCAATTACAGAATCTGACATTTGAATGCTGCTGGTGGTCGCCACTGTGTCTGGCAAGCTGTTAGATAAATGAATATCAAATACAGGTGATATCGTAGCAATAGAAGCACATAAATAGCCTTTCTGCTGTTAAAAAGCTTTTAGTGAAGCCCTGCTGTTGCATTTTGCCAGCTTTTAATCTGAAATAGAGCCAACTAGTTCTCACTAAAAGCTTTATATAACTATTTATCCACACCCAGAACCCAGAACAGCAGTTAGCGCTAGAAAAATGTATGATTTATTTATTTATTTATTTATTTTTTTAGCAGCGTTTGACTGCATGCAGGACTTCCTTTTTTTTTTTGTCCTGCAACTAACATCACATTTCACTTTTCTTATGCTAAAACCAGTTTATCCACATTGGTGCTCCCATATGAAAGCTGAGGTAATGATCCCATCAATCATGCGGCCCTTCAAATCTTCCCTGGCATTGATATCCAAGGAGCATTGCTATTATATTGTTCTGGAGTGGGGGCTTGATGCATAAAGAGTGGTTATCTGTTTTAATGTAATTACATCTAATTCCCCCTCGCAACAAGCCCCATTTTCTCATTACTTACCCCTTTGAGCAAAACGCAGATTCCGTTTTGCTTGTCTTGGTCTCTAAATAAACCTTTGATGGTCCCGTAAACATGGTGATTATCGACACTGTGCTGTCATCATCATCATCAATTTTTTTTTTGATCATAAACACTCCAAATTGCTTAAATACTCCTCAGTAAGTGCAACAAATACTTAAGATTTTAAAAACACAACACATGTTAGATGGGAAATGGGAGGGAACGGAAGAGAGAAGCAGATGTAAAAGACAGAGTAGGTTAAATGGGGAAAAAGAGCGAGGAGGAGAAGATACTCTAAATTAAAAACCCAGATGCTAATCTTCTGAGAATCCTTCCTTCGACCTCATCTGGGTGACAACACGTCCCCCAGCCAAACAGATGTTTCTCTGCGAGGTCTTTTCTCTCATCATGTCAGGACAAACTGGGCCACTGGCGTCTCCTCACGTGGACACAGCGAGGCTTATGCAGGCCAGTGCTCGTCTATTAAATGACCTGAGACAACTCCGTCTTACAGACCCCGGTGCACAATTACACTATTACATCTGTTCATTATTCCCCTGGTTTAAAAACGTTTTCACCAGGCTTTTCACTCTTTAAATCCTTTTGTCACCAGGCGGGTCTGCTGCAATGACAATAATAATGGACTCCAAAGGGTTGTGCTCGGGTCCTGGATAAATTAACTAAGGGAGATTAAAATACTGCCCTGTCACAGGGGGTCATTTGTCACCTTTTTCAAGTGACTCTCCCAGTCACATTTGATTTATCTTACAGCTCCAACATCGCTCAAACTCTAATCCGCTCTCCTTTTCCCCCTGCAGAGGGAATGTGGCCAGCTCTCTGAACCAGATGTGAATCCATGTCGTCTAAGGTTATTTCTGGGCTCGGCTAGTCCATCTTCCTGCCTATTTTCTAATTTTAATGCACCCCTGTGGGAAGCTGAGGTACTTCTGAAGACATGTATGTCAGAGAACCCTGAATAAAGGGCATGCACTGGAACCGTAATCAGTCACCTGATGAATTAAAGAGATTGTGTACTGCTGGTCGAAAAAGAAGTTAAGTAAAAGCTATTCCTACACTGTAGACATAATTGTTGTACACCAGTCCAGGCAGGCACAGGCAATCTCGGAAGTTGTCAAGGGGGGCAGTTGGCTGTAAGTGCAATTTTGCTTATTATTTTATTTCAGAGCAGTTTCTTTCCTGGGCTCCTGAGCATCCATCCACTTTAATATGGAATATTAAATAATCTGCCTTATGTATTGATGAAATGGTGCACTTTGGACATGAGCCAAGCACTCTATTGCCCCCAGGAGAGATGGATAAGCACTCAGTGAAGTACAGTTAGAGAAGATAGATATATGAGAAGTATTTAGAGGAAAGAAAGAAGAAACACTGAATAGGGCCAAATAAGATTTAGAGTTAAGGGCAAATTAGTTAATCTGTTACGAGCCTGTGATTTTTAATAATAAACAAGCAAATCACTGAAAGTTACCAAAATTAACTCTTTGCATGCGGCCTAACAAACATTCTTAAAGAAGCAATTGCTGCTGTGCATCAGTCTGGGGAGGGTTATGAGGTCATTTCAAACAATTTGAGGGCCATCATTCTACAGTAAGAAAGGTTATTCGCAAGTGGAACATATTCGAGACAGCCGCCAGTCTTCCCCTGAGTGGATGTGCCAGTAAATTCACCCCAAGGTCAGACTGTGCAATGCTCAGAGAAACTCCAGAAGCCCAAGAGCTGCATCTCAGGCTCTACAGGCCTCAGTCAGCATGCTGAATGTTAAAGCTCATGACAGCATAATTACAAAAAGGATGAACAAGTATGGCTTCTTTGGAAGGGTTGTCTCTAAACAGAACATGGCTGCATAGCTTAAACCTCAACAAAGCCTCCTGGAACAATGTCCTCAGGACAGACAAGAGCAAAGTGGAGACATTTGTCCATATTGCATCGCACCATGTTTAGCAAAAACCAAACACAGCAGATAAGAGAGACACGGCAAGTCTGCAGAACATGCAGAGCATGCACACTAAATATACCGACAGCAGAGGGAGGGATAGTACGGCACAGGTGAACTCAATCCAGACAACTGACTGAGTTCACCTGGTGTGAGTGGGGTTTGGGAGGGGATGGGAATTGGGAAACACCTTCTCACTCTTGCCAAAAACCTAGTGCATCAATAGAACTGATGCCAAAGGACACGTTGTGGATATCTGTGAGACAATAGTGGTTTTGACACTGGGATATCCAGACAAATGTCTGGATAAAACGTGCAAATGCCCCAAATGTCTTTGGGAAAAACATATACAGTATAAGCTCTTCCATGTGTCTACATGGCTACCGGCATCATTTACATGGCACTTCATAGCCTCAGTGTGCCGAGTCTTGAGGCTCTAAAAGACGCTTCTAACCGCTGGATAATTTTTACAAACAAAAGCATCATTTTCTGGAAATACCAAGATTTATTGGCATCATAAATAAAATCAAAAGCTTTATTGAGTCACGCCCCAGTTAAGGGCCTCTGCACCAGAAACCTAAGCAAGGTTGGTCTGAAGTTACCGCCACCTCATATTTCATCATTTCTGGATTTATAAAGTTAAAATTGATGTCCCATTTGGGCAGCGCTGGGGTCTCAGAACGGAGCTAGGGGGCACTGGAGAGCTTCATCATCTTGACATGAGCTGACACCTCAGGCGTTCGTCAGGCCACCAGCCTCACTGCATCCTCCCTGGGTGAGCAATTATGTGTGAATAGCCAGCTTTGTGTCATTCCTTATGGCTCTAATACCCTTTCCTCTTCATTGAACATTGGAAGAGGAGAACCACAGCAGCAATGGCCGTCATCGACTGCCTGAGAACTCTATTTTAATTAGCCAAGTCTCCCAATTACAAAGCATGAGGAAAGAAGACAGAAGCCATGGATGTGTCCACTGAAATCCCCCTTTCTATCCATTTTTTCCTCCTTATTGATTCACAGCATTGTGTAAAGTGTCTAAATTTGTCATGAAGGTGACTTTTCTAATTGAACAGAGGGGAGTATGACAGAGTGCAGCGAAGATAATATCAATCAACTCTGGAAGATTGGGTCTCGTCTTTTTTCTAATACATTGGCCTGGTTGTTGTTAGGACCCCAAAATGATGTTCTGTATTATATAACATTCACAGAACAGATGGCAAACAGAACTGATTTTAATTTATTTCTGTTTAATAATAATAATAAAAAAAACATCGAGGGGGTTGCATGCAGATTTTCATATCACACCCATGGGCACTTGTGATGGGTGATTAATCAGAAACTGTGTCTTTCACACCCTTTCAGGCCTCATGTATGTATTATACTGGGATGATTTTATGATTCCTCCCATCTGTTATTGATGGACATGATTTATTCAAGGTCTTCTGTCCTCACCACAAGTGTTTATGAAAATCTTAGATGGGATGCAATCGTGCAGTTGAGATGTGGAGAGTTATTGACAGAATGATTGCTGCTGCTATGTCCTTTTGAGTTTCAACCATGACCTGGAACAGGACCTTCGAGGCCATGACTTGTTTGGGGTGAAGAAAACAGTAGGCTGGGTCTCTGTCATGAGTGATGGTCAAAGGAACTGTGAGACGGTTGGAGGCACAGTAAAAAAAAAAAAGTGGAGGGTTATGTATATTTGCCACAAACTACTTAGATTCAGACACTAGTAAGGACAAAAGTAGTTCTACTTGTTTTAAAAGTCCAAACTTGAAGACACCACGAATGCAGTCATGCTGAGAGTTGAGGTGCAATGATCACTGAGATGAGAGAAACGGCGCACACTTTCAGACAGAACGTCCTTGAGGGATTTTATGGAGCTGTTTACTTTCTTTCTGCCACTTTTCCCACTTTCTTTCAGTCTGAAATGAGGTTGCTGATAACAATTCCTATGAAGGGGTTCAGGACACTTACAGAAGTAAAGAAACAAAACAAAAAATACATTTAAATAATGTGAATTTTTATGATGAAACTCAAGTCATAGTGTTGTTTGCAAATGTTGCTCACAGTATGCAAGCATTTGATTTGACTGCTTGCACAAACATGCACTTCTGCCTGATGAAGTGACTGCTGTGGGTACAGTTTTTTATCTGCTGCAATCCTATTTCATGGTGTTGGGTCTTACCTGTTTGGCATTACGGTTTACTGATGTTGCTAATCTTCAGGACAGCCATCAGTGAACCTACAGAATGCCAAGCTGTTACTTCCTACTATGACAGTAATACTACTCAGAATTCATAGAAAACTGTCGGGGCAAAAATAAATCAGTTTGAACAGAGATTTTAAACTTATGTATAACAGAAAGCTAGAACAGTAGCTTCGAGTCTTCCAAAGTACTGAATTGTATCAAATGCATAAAGCTCTAAAGGCTGAAATGTGTCGGGAATTCGATAAGCACAATTTCTGGATTTGCAGCTTAAGCAGAAAAAAGTATTTGGAACAAACTGTGAAATGAGCTGTGGTCTGAGCCCTCATTCCTCAATGATAGATATTTTGTCAATTTGCTCTTCAAATAGTTCACCGATGACTGTTCCGAAAAATGACTCCCATTTATGATCCGCCACATCGACCATTTAGGCAAATGACTAGCATTCCATGCACTTAGTAGATAAAAAAAAGAACACACTATTCACCAGAGTGATGACTATCAAGCTGGGTGGTTACTTGAACACAAGTGCGCAGCACAGTGGTAAGTTTAAGAAAAGGTTATTTATTGAACAGTTTAGGCCTTTCTCGGGGGGAAAAACCGCTGGTGGAAGGCAAGTTATCAATTTCAAGTGGCTCTCTCCTTTCTGTGTCTCTCCAGTAGGAACCTCTCTCCACAGCTCCTTCTGCAGCACGGGTCTCTGAACAAAAGGGAGTCAAAAGTGAGTAGGCACACAGAGATAACTGAGCAACACACGAGCAGTAGTTTTAAACCTAGCTAGTAGCGCAAGCGGTGCAACGATCTGGCGGTGACCAAAAAGACGCTCCAGCCTTTTGTAGCCAGATGGGAATTAGTTCAACAGCCCACAGGTGAGTGATTTGGCATGCAGCTACAGGTGTGCAATCAGCAGGGTGGAGACCTCAGGCACGCTCCGCCTCTGGAACACACACACACACACACACACAGGCACACTCACACTAGTAGAGGGGGGCGAGAGAGGTCAGCTGAGGAGAGAGAGAAAGATTAGAAAGGGTGAGCTGTCCAGTAGGACTGTGGACCATGATAGTACTCCTCACCCCCCAAATGCCGGCTCCCAGACGTCCTAAACAGAAACCAGGTTCACTTGACCCAGGCGGGTGGAGGGGGGCCTGGAATGAGGGACTGAGACCAAAAAAAGAGGGAACATTAGTAGACACTAGCAGAGGAGGGAGCTTGTCTCTGTCAATCAGGCACCTCTAGGTGCTGTTCTTCAATGATCCTCAAACATGTTATATTTGCTGAAAACATTTTTACCCTCACACTTGAACTTCTCAGCCAGAGCAAATTACTGTTATTAAAATGACTATGATGTGTCTCCATAATGTAATGCTTAACACATTCACCGAACACCTGAAAGATACCCAGTTCAAGACTGAGAGGAAGCACGAATCCCCAGGTGGGTTGTGTCAGGAAGGTTATCCGGTATAAAAACCTGTGCCGAATCAAACATGTACATCCATCCACTGTGGCAACCCACAGGGATTAGCTGAAAGAAGCTTTACTTAAAATACTATGAAAAGCATTGTCCTGCTTTATTTACAGCCAGATTAAATGTTGACATTTATAAATATGTCTGTCCTTATTTTTTTAAACAATAGGCTCTAACTTATAAATGGCAACATTACATCAATTAAAAACAAGTTTATTTAGTTCATTAAATGAAGGTTATTTAGTTTAATGACATTCATCGTGAATTCACTCCTACATCGTATGATGTCCTGTCTCCACTTTTAATTAACTGCCTGGGTACCGCCCAGTTCACTCAGGCCATTTCCTGAGTCAGACCATATTTTTCCATCTTTGTTTACTTTGAAAATTACAAGATGGGATCTGCAGATGTCATCTAGTTTGGTAGCTATTACTGCTTCTAACTCTAACTTCAACCTTGCAAAACTGCTTTTTTCATTTATGCCTATGTTTGATTACGACTCCTGGAAAAAAACATCTCTCACTGATATTGTAAGAATCTGGACTATTTTTAATGGTTCCTCAACCTGTGATTTGGACATGTGGAAACACTTAGGCTGTGATTTTCTAGGCGCAGCACCGGGATATTAGAAGAATAAGAGGAATGCTGGGAGAATGGACTCTAAAAGCACACTAGGCTGGTTGAATGTTACCAAAACTGAATATACTCCTCTTGATGTACATTTGCAGAGACAAGGATGGAAATGCTGCCCATTTTCTCCCTGTAGTTAAGTGCACTCTCATCTGTTGCTACACAAAGCGAACCTCAATCTATTTTCAGGCCTCTCTGAAGGCAAGCACTCAATTGATTGGACAGAGAGAAAAGCCTGATTGACTAGCCGGAGCAATGTTTACTTTGCACTGTCTTTATGTTGTCTTTCTGGATGGCTCATGGTAGGCGCTCAATGTCATTTGCTGAAAGAGTAAGTAGAGGGGAATTTTGGGTCCCAAGCAGCTGGAGCCCACATAACATGGCAGATGGCCCACCCTCTGACTCAACATACTCATTTCAGTGCTGGTGCATGCATGCTCTTGCAGCGCTGCTCCATTTGCTTCTTTACACTTTACTTAAAATCGTGGATGACTGATTTGCAAGAACACCTGCAAAATTGAAATATTGACATAACGGTCAATCACTGCATGGGTTCAGGAACACTTCCAGAAATCGTTGTCATCATCATTCACCGTGCAATCCACAAACAGAGGGTAAAGTTCTGTCATGCAAAGAAGAAGCCATATGTGAACATGATCCTGAAATGCAACAGTCTTCTGTGGGCCAAAGCTCATTTAAAATAGACTGAGGCAAAGTTGAAAACTGTTCTGGGGTCTGACAAATTGAAATTTGAATTTTTTTTAAAAAAATGAACATCATTGTCCTCTGGACCAGAGAGGAGTAGGGCCATCTGCTTGTTATCTGTATCTCTGATTGCATTGAGGGTGCATTAGTGGAATTGGCTGCTTGCACATCTGGAAAGGCACCATCAATGCTGAAAGGCTTTGGAGCAACATATGCTCCCATCCAGTTGTCTTTTTCAGGGAAGGCCTTACAGTACATGTTTCAGCATGACAATGCTAAACTGCATACTGCATCTATTACAACAGCATGGCTTTGTAGTAGAAGACTCCGGGTGCTGAACTGGCCTGCCTGCAGTCCACTATATGTTTTCTATGTTTTATTGTGAGTAAAATATAGGTTTATGGGATTTGGAAATCTTTGTAGTCTGTTTGTATTTACGTTTTACACAGCGTCCCAACTGTGTCAGAATTGGGGTTATACGCACATACAAAACTGGAGCCGGGGAGGAGCAAGACCATCACACAGAACATACCAGACATCAATGATGACATAAATAAGCAGCAAAAGAGCATCAAGGAGGAGCTGGATTAAGTTGCAAAGCGGCTTGCAGATGCGCAGCATGCATTCCGTGTGAGATAGCAATTTGGAAGTGTAGAATAGTATCAGCTGTAAGGGCTGGCACTGACATCTGTTGATCTGCCGGGAATGCTGAAGCTTGAATTTGTAGCCAGAACTAACACTGTTCACTGATTATTAGCAATGGGAGTAATATGATAACATACATATGGCTACAGAGAATCTGAAAACAGTCACTTTACTCTAAATATCACAGCTCCGGCAGAAGACCCAATCCTCGGGCTGTAGTAGGCTGTATAATTCTGTTGATGGATGTGGGGGAAAGAATGAATTTCTCATTCACAGGGAGTGATAAATAACTTTAAAGTGAAAGTACAAAAAAAAGCTAGACTCATCACATCTCCAGCCTCCTCCTTGGCAATCTCTTCCTATCCCCTTGATAACAGTTTGTAAAGCATAAAGAATGATAGACCTACTATGCTTGCAGGCTTGGAACCAAAAACAAAGAAAAAAAAAAAACTAAGTCCAATAAATAGTAATCCAAAAGAAAACACATCACCAGCATTCCTTCTTCAGCTGCACTTCATCTTTTGAACAATGCCTGCATTTAATGCAGTGTTCTAGTCTCACGAGAATCAAGTGACATTTAAAAATGATATTTTTAAATTTTTAAATTTATGACATTTGTGCAGATTTGACACCGTATTTAGGAAAATAATAAAACACGCATAATAAAGCAATAATAAAATGTTTCCACCGCTCTGTGCCACCTGCGCTGCCCATCTTCAACTGAAGTAACAAGAAAGGTTTCATTGTGATTATTTCTTGCTATTCAGCGCTAACACTGACCTCCCCGTGTGTGAATTGTTGCAGCATTTCCATTTTCAAAAGATGATGGACGTTTTATTGTATCCACATAAAATTGTTGCCCTTTCTTAAAAGCACCTGTGCGTGGTTTTTGTAGTTGGACAAAGATGACCCAGACTGCGCTCCAATCCATTTTCTTTTATACTAGACCCAGCGTGCTGAAAATCTTTTATGAGGACAGTTTGAAGTGAACCTTTGGGGCAATGTGTATGGTTGTATTGGGGGCAGGGTATCGATTTCAAAGCCAAGTCAAAAAGAAAAAGAAAATGAAAAAAAAAAAAGGAAAATAAATAAATAAATGATTCGAAATGGCTTCGTGAAGGAGCTTTCTGAAAGATCCAACACCAATATCCTTTAGCTATGTTTCTAAATAATCGTCAGCGCTACTGCACATCAGCATGAAGCATAAACCAATACCCTGCTGCAGCTTTTAGCCTAAAGGGTTGGTTCTTCCCAAAATTCATCTGGCCTTCAGTGTCATTTATCCATCCGGATTGTTTTGGTGTGAGTTGCCAGATTTGGATAAGTTGACTACAGAGGAATTTGCCTTCTTTTGGATTTAATTGGACTGGATGGTACTGATTGGGGGGGGGGGGCAACTAAGCTGAGGCTGTCCTCCTTTGTTGACTAAGCTGTAATGTCTCTTTCTAGAAATCATGGCTCAGTTACTATAAAAACAAACAAAAAATTCTTTCTACTGCCTACATCCGCCATTGAAATGAAGTGTGCAGTGTACATATGCCAGGATCACGAGCCTCTCAATGACAGATGGATGTGCCGTGTTCTTTCTGCCAAACTACTGCATTCACAACACTGTGCAGAGAAATGTGTGCAAATATCCATGCTGGCGACAGGATGTAACTGTTAATGTGTCCTACTGGTGAAGGATTTAACAACACTTCTGATAACATCATAGAGGACATCATGTCGGAAATGTTTTAACCCTCTGAAGTCAATGGTAACAACCCCAGCCTTAACCTTACAGCATCTGTAACTGTAGGCCAGTGGGCCTAGGATTTTCCACTGCCCTAGGCAATAATTTTGTTTTTTATTCAATTGTCCTTATTACCTGTTCTTCAGATAACAAAGCCTCTACAAAGCCTGTTTTGGCCTACTCCAAAATATGTGGTTGGTTAAGGTTAGGGTTACCACCTAAAATGACTTAGACCTCAGAGGGTCAACTGACCAGATAACAGAATGCTACTGTTTTTGTTTTTGTTTTTTCAGAGTATTGGCTTCTGTTATTGGGGGCACCTTCAGAATTTTTTGTTGGGGAACACAGAAATCAGAATATCTGATCAGAAGTATATACTGTGTAGAAAATCGATACAAAAAAGCACTGAATATGATTTTAAGGCTCATTTGCAGCCCTGTTCCCCAATACAGATGGTAATAGGGGAAAGATGGCACCGCGTAAGGGTTTAAACTGTTTTGGCTTGAATAACCCTTTCTGTTGTTCAAGTGGCAAGAAAAAAAAAGTAATAGTCATAATCCTACTTAAGTAATAGTACAACTGTTTTTGCATCAGAATTAAAATTTCTAAAGCAAAATTTACGTACATTAAAACTACACTACAGTGCATTATTTCAGTATTTGACTAAATTGACACATTTTCACACATTCCATCACTGGTGCTATTATCAAATGATGTTGGGCATTGTAAGATTAAGAGTACTCTTGCCCACTGGCACTGGTGGGGTGGTGATCATGGATAGAATGGCTCCTGCATACTGTACATTAATTTGGGGCGATACTGCCCCTTTAAAGCTTCTGCAGTTTTTCCTGGCAACAAAGGCATCACTGCAAAAACATTCCTTGTGAATTATTCACTGGTACTTCAACCTCAGGTGAGAAGAGTTACACTAATTGCACCCGCCAACAGAAACAGAAGCCAAAGTTGTTCAGTCACGATACATTAACTTGATTTTGTTTTGCGCGCTGGTTCCATCACTGAATAATGGAGGCGGTATGTTTGCGCTCCTCATTTATATGAGTGCACATTTATGACGAATGAAGTCAGAATGTGGATTGAGCTTACACAAACAGAAACACCAGCGAGCACTTCAAGGAAACTGATAGTCACAAGCTGCTTTGTGCTCGGCCAGCAGAAAAAGAGAAAAATGTTTTAAACTCAGGCAAAAAAAAATATATATATACAGTATATATATGTGATTGAAAAGAAGCATGGCACAAATGCAGAAATGATGTACAGTCAGCAAAGTCACCTTGTACAAAATCTGCAGTTGGGGAGGAGAGCGTGTGGCCACTAACAATCAAAAGTGACAAATTGTGGCTGGAGTTTTTCACAGCGCTCTTTTTGTGGGGAGAAATCCAACAGAGGCAGCGATGGATGAGGGATTGATGGAGAGAAGCCACACCACATTACCACACCTCTGGCACTGATGGAAACCTGTCGGCTGCTCTGGAGACAGGAGCACGCATTGCCTCAGGTTGCCATGGGAACTGGGGTCGATGGCGAGTTGAGCGGACACAGACGTCTTGGCTTTTGCTCAGGTTTGAACGCTCGTGGACGGATATATCGGCGCGCCCAAAAGGCAAGGTTGAAAGAGAGGAAACCATTTCTCCCTGCATCTGAGCTGAACACACCACTGCTACCTCAAGTAACGTCCACAAAATATGATCCAGAGAGGAAATTGCACCCAAAAAAAACAAAAATCAAAAAGAAGGAAGGGAGGTGTTAAAGCCTGCGTGAGAAAGTAAAAGAAAATAATAGACTGATAATGCAGATAAGAGAACCGAATGAAAACTGGCACGCCTTTATCTCTTTACTGATACCCTTGTTTTTTTTTTCCTTGGGCTTCACTACTCACAAAGCTGTATTTTTATCCTTTCATAATATCATACTGCAAAAAAACAAGTGTTGCTCAGTTCAGCCAATTCTGAGCTCGACCACATACTGTTCGTCACTGTCTGTCAAAAGCTTTCTGGGTAACATCAGTGTTCTCGGCTGCCAGCTGAGCTAACGAAGGCTGGAATCAATATTTGCGTAGTGTGTCCGGATGAAGACGGGCATGACAGAGACACTCATGGGGATAAAACAACAGAGTGGTGGGATCCCGCAGATGGCAACAAATGATCCTGGCTGTCATTCCAATTTATTGACCGCAGTGCTCGGATGTAGTGATGCAAGGGAAACCTGGTGAGGAGTACACTGAGTTTTTGTGACCTTTATAGCATTTACTTGCATGTGGGCTGCAGAGCAGAAGAAAGAACAGCTGGCATTTTGGCCGCCTTCACCTGGTTTAGTAAATAAAAGGTAACTTTTGGTGTCAAATTGTAAAGTGTGAATGCAGTGGCATTAGAACTGTTGAAAGGCCTTTAAGATCTTTTGTACAGTACTGTGCAAAAGCCTTGAGCAACCCCTCATTTTTTAAAATAATTTTATAGGAAAAATGGGAAATAGGTGCAGTGATTTGTTGAAATGTGCAAACAAACATAGAAAAACAGCATATAAGGCAAAAAAAAAAAAAAAGAATTTGTAAATTTGTGAAGAGCTTTTAATTCAATACTTGGAATGACCACCTTTATTCTTTAAGGCAGCTTTAATGTACTTTCTTTAAGTATTCTTCAGGAATAGTTCTCTTATTTCTTCTTGAGTACATTTGAAGCTCTTCTTTGGATGCTGGCTGCCTTTTTTTCTGTTCTAAGTCAAGATCCTCACTGCTTCAGTGTGACGTTTGGGCTCTGGGGAGGCAATCCATGACTGGTAGTGTTCCATTGTGCGTTTTTCTAACCAGGAGTTCTAGGAATTCGTTTACAGTGGTTTGGATGATGAAAAAGCTTTCATGGTGGAACAAACTCAGGTTTCTGCATTCATAATTCCATCAATTTTGACACCACTGACAGATATGTTGCCCCAAACCATGACAGAACCTCCACCGTGTTTCTGTTGCACGTCTCTCCTGACGTTCCCCCTACAAACTGACAGTGATTTGAGCCAAAAGTTTCAAATTTGGATGCATCGCTCCACACAACCACTGATCCACTGATTTTCAGTCCAGCTCTTGTGTAATTTGGCACACCACAGCCTTTTCTCCCTGTTTCCCTTCCTCAAGAATGGCTTATTGACATCCACCCTTCCACTGAGATCATTTCTGATGAGCCTTCAGCAAACAGTAGATGGATCAGCTGAAGGGCCAGATGCATCTCTCAGGTCTTTGCTGGATTATTTCCCATTGCTTAAGTAAATGAATTTCAGATACTGTTCATCTGCTGTAGATAGTTTTTCAGGCCTGCAACTTCTTTCGTCCTTCCTTTATTCACGTTTTTCAATTTGTTTTTTAATGATATGAGATATGAAAAGTTTCCAGCTAATAGCTCTTTGGGAATCGCCATGTTGGTGCAACAACAAACGTTTTACGTCTGTCAAAAGGTGTTATCTTTGGTATTTGTATAGATTCAACAAAAGAAATTGGAACAAATGATGTGTTTTTGTGACAGGCTGCTAGTAACAAAGTGCCTAAAGATACAATTTAAAATTGGTTCTTTGATAAGTCGTCAGTTGTGTATAGATACAATACTGGTTCATTGCTTGAGTTAGGAGGTTTTTTTTAATCTTTGAAACAAAAAAAGGCTATTCCTCTGAAAATGGTCAGATACAAGGACTGGGCTGACAATGAGTGAAAAGGCAGCCAGTGCTCAAAGAAATATTTTGAAGACCTTCAGAAATCCTGGAGAACTGTTGTTGAAGACCAATTTTAAAAATGACTAGAAAGTCTGGTTCCTTGGAAGCAAAATATAAAGAAAAGATGAGACACAATGTGTGGATTAATACTCAGAAAAGTTACTGCACATGTGAGGGGGTGTGTGTGTGTGTGTGCATGAGCATGTGTGGGTGTACATATGTGTGTGTGGCTGGACCTGAGGCAGGGCCTTCT
>JAVDPK010001341.1:83098-95159 GCA_034780415.1 Cichlasoma orientale | reverse complement strand
AATCACAATCAAAAGTGAAAACAAAACATAACCAAAACACAAAACACTGGGCCACCGGCCCAGGATCATGACACTAATATTAATTCACACCGTTTGCTCGCCTTTTTCTGTCGTGGTTTTAAATGTTCTTTCATGTTTTATTGTTTTTAAAGGCCAATTTAACGGGTTAGAAGGCTAAGACTGTCACATTTGCAGTAATGGAGATTAACGTGCTTTTAAAAAATAAATAAGTAAGGACTCACTAGGCCAGCAGTCCAGGTGAGCATGTACATGAAGAAGTAAGCAGACTGTGTGTCAGATGGGCTCTCTAACATCTCGATGATGTTGATGAACGGTTCTATTTTAACCGACTGTTCTTTTGCTAAAACTGACGATGTAGGTTTGCTGCATAAACCCAAAAAGAACTGCAGCTAAAAACTGCAAATACTACGAAATAAAATCTTTCTGGCAGTGCAAACGTGTCCCCTATCAGTGATTTACACTTTTATGGAAGGAATATTTGTTAGGAACATTAAAGCCATTTTAAAAATTACCAATGTCACTGGTATTATTAACATATAATTCCACACTTGTGGTGATATTTTTTTTTCATAAAAAAAAATAGTTCTGTGTACATCTGCCAAATCTGAGTCAACTTGTTTTCATTCTGGGGTATAATAGAATAGAATAGAATAGAATAGAATAGAATGTCTTTATTGACATTATACAGAATGTACAATGAGATTAGAGTAATACAATAATATATGAGTAATTATCAACAAGTGACTTATATAATTAAGTAATATAAGTCACTTGTTGTACCACCCGTTACACCCAGAGTGTCCTTTGGTACCAGGCTTTTTTTTCACTCCCTTTTTACTTTTGATTTTACTCGCTGGTTAGGTGAAGGCACCAAAACTAGAGCCAGCTGAAAAATCAGTAAATTTAGAGTGACGTACACATTTTACTAGTCCAAAAATCATTGGGCCTCAAGCTCTGCCACCAAAGGACGCCTAGTGCACAACTGAGCCAGCGCAGAGGATTTGACAAAATGGCATTAACTGACACCCTGGCAATGAGAACGTGTTGAAAGAGTTCATAAAGGGAAACAGTTGCGCTTGTCGGGTGTTCAGTCTGCTGTTGGCCTTGGAGTAATTGTTCTCTGATGCTAGGTAATCACATAATCTGTTCTTTTCATGTAGAGCCCCTGTTCTGTGGAAGGCTTTATGTCAGGCTGTTGGTTGCAAATCGAACAGTGAAGAAGATAAAAACATCTGATTCCTCTTATTTGAAATATGAGATGTGAAGTTCAAAGATGCAGCTCATAAACTGCAGGTCAAGTGCAAACGAAATATAGAGCGAGAGCAGCGTTACCACCCATTTAATATTTCCTTTCATTACAGCGATCTGCACAGAATCAAGGATGCATGTTCCTCTGGGTCTGCTTATGAAAGTATCCTCAGTTTTAATATCCTTGAGAATGTGATGATCCCAGCTGGGCATAACAATAACCATGTGTGTCTGTAAACAAATGTCCTTGCTGTGACGAGCACATCAAGTCGCCTTTAGGGAATAAAACAAGAAAGATGTTAAACTGTGTCTGAGCTTCGCCTAATGAGAACGGCCTTGCTGTCATAGACTCAGTGCAGAAACCGACTACAAATCTGAGACACGCATGAATTCTAATAGTACAATTTGAATGCACACAACAACTGGAGCACAACAAACTCTTAAGAGGTCATTGTTTGTCTCAGGAGTCCTGTTCTTAGTTATGGAAGTGCAGGCAGTTGCAGTTTAAGTCATCTGAACTGACCACTGATTGCTATTATAAAAGCAGAAATGCTGATTTTGCACAAAGATTGCATGCGCAGTTCTGCAGTGCTGTTCCATGGATGTGCAAATGGAGCAGTGGCCACTCCTGGTAAACAAACTAGCATATAAAGTATTTTATTTTTGTTATATTGTCAACAAGTAAAGTTGAACAACGGTGGGCAACCATAGACAGTAAGTGCTTTAAACCTAAAAATGGCCCTCAGCTGCTTTTTCTCTGTGGCCCCAGTAAACACTTTCCTGATGACATTATGGGCTGAGTCAGGAGTTTCAGGTCATACTGAATAAAACATGAAATCCACTTTGTAAATTATGGTGATTATTTGAGTCAGAAAGGAGGATTATCCATTGGGTCAGTGAGCATGCGGTGTCCTTGGCTTCACCATCAGATTCACTCCTTGGTTGCACTGAGCTCTAACACGCACAGCTGCAGGCTGCATAAAGGGCCTTAATTAATAAATGGGTGATGTTATGTCCGTTTTTTATTCTGTCTGTGTTGGCAACAGGCTTTAAAAATACATTTTCTCTGGTGGGCATATCAGAACTAAAAAGAAATCAAACAGTTGCTGTTTGAAGTAGCGACAAAAAGTTCATCACCAATAGTGTAAAATGTTTCCAAATAATTTCAGAATTGGGCTTTTCACTATTTCTGGTTTTAAATACTTATTTTTCGTGAATGCAGCCCAGATTTCTTCACCATATTCATATGCTGCACACTCAAAATTGGAGCTGAATGGCAGCATGCTAACACCCTCAGAATTATAAACAAGCTCTTTTTATCTAGGCTTTGGTATATTTGCATATTAACATTAGCTAATCACTGCTAGGGACAATGTAGGTTTCATTAACTGTCAAGGTCAGAAGAAAGATGAAAAGCCAAACTGATTTAACTTGAGGCAGGCATACAAAATTTTATGGCAGGCCATCCTAATGCTGCTGAAATACTTAATTATACTGAATACAACTGTCAACTTAATGGTGCGCAATAAAAAAAAAATCAGGAAAGACAGCAGATGATTGATGCTCTGTGGATTTCTTTTGTTTTTAATCAGTGACTACTTCCTGTGTAGTGCACACTCGACAGTAGGAAATGTATACATTCAGATGTTGAACGCTGAAATAAAGTGATGGACAGTGAGTGTGGCTAACTTTGTATTAGTGGGGAGTGACTTTGGATTCAAAACTCTTCTAATTACAGACAGACCAACACTGCCATTAGCCCCACGCTGCTAGACTGGTTAAAACATTCTTTATCAGCATAAGTGGCGACATTGTTGGAAACTGTGATGAGGAAGTGGTCATGTTTGACTGCCAGGTGGTCTTTTGTGGAAGGAAAATGTGCCCTCAGAATTCAGACTGGCATCAAAAAGGACACCAAATGGGCAGTCACCTTTATTCTGGTTTTGTTTTCAATCTCTTTTTTCTTTGGGGGGGGGTGGGGGGTGGGGGGGCAAAGAGGTCAAATGCGATATTGCTAAATTTGAAGGTGAACAGCTGTGCATTTGCTGACTTTATTGCTTTGAGAAAAGCAACAGCAACTATTTGGCCTGCAGACATGTCATTTCACTGTGGGGAGTGTTTTGCATCAGGCGAGTCAGAAGAATGAAGGGTTACTTTAAGCACAAAACAACCCACTTCCTGTCAGGGGCCACCTGTTACTGCTCACGACTCTGAGACAGCAGGGGAAAGAGATGACAATAGAACAGAAAACTACTGAGAGACTGATAGAGAAACAGACTGGCAGAGAGTGTCAAAGAAGCTTTTTTTTTTTTTTGTAAAATCTTGGAAAACTACATACTCTAAAAGTCAAAAGGGTACATTGTCTGTAAATGGTATACTAGCAAAAGGTCTAACAAGGAGACAACTGAATGCTTTCAAGCATGTGAAAATATGTGGGTGTTATCAATGACAAGGCATCCAGCTGAGTGTAAAACACAATGAAAAACTGGCATTCCGTCCCTAGACTGTTATTTTTTAAAGCTCACAACTGACAATGTGATTTCTGTTGCCAAGAAAGGTGAAAAACACACGGCTGAAACACTCTGTAAGCCATGAATTATTCACACACTATACCCGAACATACAGCATTAGGCTAAAATTACATATGCGACACGTGCTGTAATGTTTATCCGAGAGCTGTGACAACAGAAACTCAGAAAGATACCCTCTGCACTCCCTTATCCATTCTAAAAGCAGCAGCAGCAGCAGCAGCTGAGGGCTCCATTTGCAGCCACCGAACGAGAGAACGTCTCGTGCATTAGCAACGGCGTGGAGGCAAAAGCGAGACAAGAGGAGGGGATAAAATGTATCAGCTCAATCCGCAGGTTGAGCTCTGATGGCTCGGCTTCCGGAGCATCATCCTGAGTGCTAAGGTTCTGCCCTCTTTCCCAGCAGGGCACTAAAATAAATGAAGGGTCATTTAGACAACTGAACGTAGCTGCAGTGAAATCCAACAACAAATGGGAGCTCTAATAGAATTATATTCAGCTGATGTCAGCACGGCCTCTACATCATTTTTATGAGTCAGCAAGAATAGGCCTACACTCCTGAAGCATGAGGTCTTACTTAATATGGTGCTGCTCAAGATTTCCCATGGGGCCAATTGAAGAGGGGGGCAATAAAGTGAGGAAATCAGCCAGAAGTGCTGATGTATGCCTGTAATGACCTGGTTGGGTAAAAAAAAGACAAAGTAGTAAACTTATCTGAACTACTAATAGGGACAACTGTGAAAATGGTAAAATAATGCCCAATGAAAACGAAGCTATTACAATAATGTTTCTCTTTGCCACATAAAATACAAGTTCACTCACACATTGCAACAATATCAGTCAGCTGAATGTTGAAGCTGACTTTGCCGCTTATCAACAACGCCGATCTATGAGGGGAAAATTGAAAACAGTGTGGAACAAACTGAAATGTAATACAGCGGTAAGAAATAGTGTTTACTGCTGAATGTAGGCCTGTTTCCTTTTTCATGATACACTTGGAGTTCTCACTCAGGCCTGAAAAGATATCGCACAAATCTCTGTGTGGAAACCATTTCAAGATAATTGGCTTTTTACTGTCCATTCCGAAACAGGGATGAAGAAAATAAACAGAAGAAGAAGAAGAAGAAGCAAACAGCATACAGTTGTATTAGCAGATCTGCAAGGCTGTGCTGATGGCAGTTTGGTATGTTAGCATGCTAATATTAGCCAGTCAGCACCGAGCACGGCTGTAAGCACATGAACCAAAGTACTGATGATATTTTAATTTGGACCCGAGGGTAGTGCAAGTTCAGCAATCTAAGATACTTCGCTCTGGCTGACCATATTCACTACCTTTGTTTAGGTTGGTGGCTTTAAAACCTTTTTGGGGTGTGTCCCCACCCCCACCACCCCACCACCCCCCCTTCACAAATTGCAGACCCCTACCCCACCGCTGATATCAGTAATTAAAACAAATTCAAGACTATCGCTAATCTAGATTGGAATTTTTAATTACAATCTAGATTAAAGAACAATGAGATCAAAGTGCATCAAAGTTGCATTGCATTCTGTATATATATCTCAGATAGCATAGTTTCCATGACAATCCAAGAGTTATTGAGAACTGGTGTTCAGTGCTCTTTTAATTCTAATTTTATTATTTTAACCTAGTGGAAGTGAAGTCAGAGGATTACTAAAGTTATTAGGACATAAACGCTGTGCAAAACTTAAATTGCCTCTTAGATACTGCAGAAAAGAAAACAGCTAATGTTAGATATCACTGTACTATATTTTATGATAGTCCATAATTTGGTTATTGAGTGAACTGTAGACTATGTGGTCACACTTGATCAAAATTAAGGGATCACTGATTTTCACACCTGAAACACCAATTGTAATGCCAGAGAAATTTAGGATATTTTAAAAATGTGTATTCAACCAACAACGACATCCCTCGAGCCATGACACTCATCTAGCTAAAAGGTTTTCTGATATATAGGCAACATTTTCAGACATTCAGGATGGGGTGTATCACACTTTGGAAAATTCATGTAAATAACAATTTGTTTTATTAGGTGCTACTGCGTAAACCTTTAAGCAGACCAGTACTGTCCCCTACTGAATTAATACAAGACGCCCTTTGCACCATATTTTTATGCACAGAGCTGTTATTGTAAGAACAATTTGGTGCTGGCTGGATATTAACAGTGACATCATCCTTACTAATCATATACTATGCTCAGATACATCACTCTGACTTTGTGATTCAAAATAATCTTTTAAAAAAAGAATGGGTTACTGCATCAAAAGGGTTCATTTTTCAATCGCCAGATAGTTAATTAACCCCAAATAACCAGTGTTCCCACAGATAAGATTAGATCCAAACTAGCTTGCAAGCAGATAAACAGCCTCTGCTCTGCGACGCAGTGAGCCCTGAAGTGACTCAGGCCTCAGTCACACAGACCCATAGACAACATCATCGCAACCTCTGGTTGCTAGGGGAAAAAAATGCTGGAGGTTGCTGGCTGTTGCCAGGTGAAATTGGTTGCAAAAAAGATGCCACAGCAGAAAACCTCCTTGTTATTGCTTTGATCACTAGCAGATTACCACGGTCGCCATGAAAGCATGAAGCTGAATTGCCTGCAAACAGTCTGAAAGCAAGCAGTCTCAGCTTCTAAAGGGTTAGCAGACAAGTCAGTGTCTTCCATATAAACTACTGGCAATCTGCCTGATCTCAAGGAGCTTTAGCAATCAATTTCACAGCAACTGCCAGCAGCCTCCAGCAACCACTCACCAACCAGTCAGGGAATACACATTGTTCCCGAGCAACCAGTGCTTGACAGATGGTTCGCTGACCAGTCTCTAGGCTTGTGTCACTGAGGCCTCATTTATAAAGGAACAAAATGGAAAATGTCCACAAATTAAATAATAAAAATAAACAAGCAAAGACAAAAAAAAATGCAACCAATCAGATTTTGCATTTTAGTTTTGAACAGAAACAGGCAGTGTAGGGCAGGTACTGTATTCTACAGCAGTTAACTTTCAAACAGAGTTTACCCGGAGAGGCCACTGCAGATTCTGGGACACTTGCACTGTGGAATTTTTTACCTTTTGGAAGAGAGGAGGAATAATTTAATCAAATATCCAACAATGAGGGGAAAATCTGGGGGAGGAAAACAGGCCATTTATAGTTTGAACCAGGTGGTTCAGCAATGGGCACAATGGTACATATTGCATCTGCAAGGCAAGTATATACAAACTCAAGCTCAGTAGCACTAAGTGTTTAGTACGCATGCTTTAGATTTAGACTCTTGAAGCTTTCCCTGCACTCACATAGACTTGTCTTTCTTTCTCTCAGCAGATGCATTACATGATTTGTTGGTGTCGAGGGGTGAAAAGGTGGGTTTGTACCACAGGTATTTAAGGATGTTCAGAATTTACACTTGTCATAACTGTGGTGTGAAAACCCTAAAAGGTTATGTACACATCATGATAGGCTACACAAAAATGAGTAACATTACCAGTGTGCATGCAGCAAATTTCACTTCAAAAATTACCACGCGTTCAAGCGTCTCGGATACTGTTACCGTCAGTTTTCAACTTTTATCTCACAGTGTGAGACTTGGTTCTAACGTTCCAGATTGGAACTGGTTCAATAACGCCCTCTTTCTCCAGTCTTTCTCCTTTCCCACTCACTGGTATGATTACAATATTTAAATAAGCTTTTAAGCCAAATAAATACATGCTATTCAGTATGTAATTCAATGCCATAATGCAGTATATTAAAGTCATACTGTCAACTTTGTGTTCAGCCCTGAACCTAATCAAGGAAGCAGTGCTCAAACTGAGGCCTGAGTCAGAGAGACAGTTTCAGCGCCGCATGCAGCTCAAATTAAGTTTCATTTACGTTATACAACTCCCTGAGAATAGGAAAAAAATGAATTTGTATCCAGTGTCAGACTACAGAGACGTGTTTAACTGATGCCCACCATACTTTCTGAAGTTAATGACATATCACCATTCTCAATAAAAAGAGCCTAATTACATTATAGGGAAATGAAGCAAGGAATGACAATGTTTAATTTGCTTTTGCATTAGACTCATAAGAACTCATCAAAGGTGAATTAGAGTCTGAGTTTGATTAAATAGACGGTAAGTAACCATCAGGAATAAGAAGGCTTACATGCACATTTCCCAATCTAATTATAGCGAACATAGGACAATTATTACAGTTCTTTATAACAAGAGAAGTAGTCACTGAATGGAAGCTACACCTCCGGAGGCTGTGTAAAAAGCCATAGGATAGATGTTTTTCATGCAATACAAGCACTTGGTCTTGAAACCAAGGGCACACCAGCTCTTCTTGTGCTTGCATTTTGGCTTTTTTTTGGAGGGGGGGCTTTTTTTTATAGCACATGTATCAGGAGAGCTCATACTAGCATGCGCAGTAATGCAGTACGGTTATATTGTTGTGTTTTCAAGGCCGTGAATTGAAACTGAGGTTGACCCTTTCCTGCAAGCAGCCCTTGGCCTTATTTGATCCAGTTCTCTGGAAAATAAGCGGCTGCCTGGGCTCAGAATCTTAAGTGGGATTTGAGTGCAACTGTTTATTTGTGTTTGAGGCAAAGGTGAAGGAGCCTGCATAGAGGTAGGGAGTATGGGCTAAACCTCCAAGGAACCAGGAGGAGAAAGGAAAAGCCGAAGCGCACGAATAGGAAAAAGGTGGCAGAACAACAACACCAGACGCAGTGTTAGTTTAAAAATTGAGCACAGGACGGTGATTCTCTCCTAAGTGCTTATTTAGCGGATGAATCATGGGATGTAGGGGCTTAATAACAGGTTATTAATGTCAATCATCGCACCCTTGAACACAGTAGGGGAGACATGCAAAACAGAGGTTTGATGTGGACTCTGATCTCTCCTCAGTCAGTCACAGCTGCAACCAGACAAGATAAGAGATCATAAAACTGGAGGAGACAGATTATAAAATCCCACTGACACCAACCTCTGTGACGTAATCGCAGATAGGATGTGTTTTCCTGCTCACAGCATCTTCGTTCTTGGCACTTAAAAAGGTTTAAAAGTCAGTGATGATGAATAGAAGAGTTTGCAGCAAGTTATTATTGTCCATTATGGACAATGGACGGCAGTTTTTAAATCATAAACAACATTCAAGTGCTCAACGATAAAAGATGATGCTAAGACTGACACCATTTTGTTCTGAGACAATTAAGCAAATGGCAAAGCTGTATTCCAGTATTTCACAGTTCAGTTAATTAGCCAGCTGCAGTAATTACCTAGCTTAATCCTCTCCACTGTGAGACGGTGACGTTCACAGCGCTGCTTTTTTACAGGACACTTTTGTTCTCTGAGCTTATCGCATATTTTCCATTTCAAAACTGCACTAATCAATATTTTTAGATTTGTAATATCACTTTTTGTGATAGAAAAAAAGGTTTAGCTTGTAGTGACATACATAGAAAGCATAATTACCTTATACTGCCATTGTTCTTGCCACGTGGTTTTCGATCCAGGTCTGATAAAGTCATTGTGTGCCGCTTCCCTGTTACATCACGGACAGATGCGGGAAGGTGGTGGAGACCAAAGCAAAGCTAAAAGGATAAAGAACAGTGAGCTTTAATCGACCAGAAATCTGTTTGCTAATGAAAGTGCAGTATTTTAGTGGGGAAAAGTCACAAACTCAAAACTCATAAACACAATACAACAAAATCTGCACATGAGTGAGTTATACTGCTCCCATTTTTGTGGCCATGTATATCACTATGGTTGTACTCAGTGGTGATGCGCTAGGCCGTGTTATTTAAATATTATACAATTCACTGTAGTGTAATGCATATTTACCATCACACTACATGCTTAACGCTACAGTTAATACCTCTTGGATAGTATCGGCCTTTATCTTGGAGAAGCAGATTATGATGGAATTGATGTCCTTTTACAGGTGTGCCTAAAAAAATGGCAACTGAGTATAGACACCATAACGAACTGTAAAGGAATCATTCAGATCCTTTTCTTAAAGTGTGAAATGTAAATAAATAAATAATAATAAAATAAAATATCAATGATCATTCCCGGTCTCTCCGGCTTTTTATTAGCACTGTTCGTGTGCAGCACGTCTTTAAGCTGTTTTTAAAAACTCCTGTTGGAGCCCATTGGGATAAGCGGCCAAGAAAAGGATAGTTCAAATTCAACTTAAGTGCAGTACTTCATTAAATGATGTCATACGATATAAAATAATAAATAAATAATTATAAAATGAATACAGCTATGGGGTACATCTAAACCCCCGTAGCTGTATTCATTTTTGCAAATAAATATTCATAGTCTGCATTTAAAAGAAAGCCTTGGAGACACGCCAGTGGTAGAGATGCAAGCGGATAAGCAGCAAAGTGTAGCAATTACTATTCAGAGATAATACAGTTACTTTTCTGGCATCCATTTATTTTTCCTGACGCATGGGAACCAATCAGATTGTTCACAATGCATAAATCTTCAGCCCCAGCACACCGCAGTTATGCTCCAGTATTTTGAGTTAATTATTGATCCGTGTGGTCGGGGGAGTCCTGGAGAGCAGTCTTTCTGGGTGAGATGTTGTGTAGTTGGTGTGTGCGGCTTGATTCAGGTGGAGCGTTTGGTGGCAGCGCTCCAGAAACACCGTGCTGCCCTCTGGTCCGCTTCCACCTGGAAGCATCTGTCTGGCTCAAGTCCTACTCTACACGGAAAGACCAGTCAAGCGAACACAGGCTCAGTGATCCGCGATTCATTCAGCATCGACCGGTTTCTATGTCAGCGGAGAGATAACATAATTTGCTGTGGAGTTTTCCTTTTGAATTCCTCTTTTCTTCACTCCAGAGTTTGGTGCTTTTACAGTAATGGTTCATGGTGACTTTTAGTGGACCCAGATCACTCAGTCTTGTCTTCCTTAAAAGTCAAAATACTATATCTATAGAAATATATATGTATATATAATATTTATTACACATTGGCTGATACATCGTGTGTTTTTAGTGCAATGTTTGTAATGATCAGTCATCAGGTGCCTCCTCCAGCTAAAAGTCAACTTTATTCCCTTAAAATCAATTCGAAGACTTACTTAATGTCAGCCGGGAACGGCGAGGACAACTTTTGAAAATGAGGCTCTTCCTTTTATTAGTTTCTGCTTTCTTCCCGCATGAACTGTGACCCACATGTCTGCCTCACAAATGTCGATGCCTGCTCAGGAAAATGTGTAGATGGCAACGCGACAGAGCAGCAACAGTGAACGCAGAACGTGATCCCTGGGGGATTTTTCTGGCAATGTTTTTGTGAGTGTATAAATTCTAATATTGTCAGTCATTTTGTATGCAAATATTTAGCATATAAGTGGCAACATCTTTGTCGAAGTGATACATCATTTAAGAGATAAAAGATTAAGTCTCTGGAGTAGGTTTAGATGCCCCGAGGTAAGTCAGTTTCACTTTGTAGTTGTTCATCTTCACAGGGGTAAGAAAAAAAAAAGTCATAAATATTCCTCTGATCGTGCTGTAAAGAAAAGAGGCAGAGAAGCTGTCAGCTGGTCTGAGATGATGCTGAAGCTGCACCTTCGCTATAAAAGACTTCATTTACTCAGTGCTGATCCGTGTTGTTTGTATCAAGTCAGACTTGATCATATTTCTTTTAGTCAGTCGTTTCCTCGCTGCCTTTGCTCCCTGCCGTTTGTCACTTTATAGTTTTTGATTTCAGTCAATTTGGCTAATTTTCAGAAACAGAAATTTTGCTTTCTGAGAAGACAACACAGAAAAGAAAACAATAATAACTGCTTTGTATCAGCACAGTCGCTCAATGACATTTATCATCAGATATTCATGTTCAATCTGTGTGGAGCAGCGGTGGGCATATGACCGTGAAGAAAGGAGGAGACAGGGCGTCAATAAAAAAGCCGTAAAAATGGCTGAGTGTTGTTTACGTGTATGTGTGCTAAATATGAAGCTAGACAATAACACTTATTGTAATATCTATAAACAAGTTAAATAACCAATAATATTTTTTACAGTAAAACTCACCAATTTGGCCAATGACCATCAGTGTAGGGAGGGAGAGAGAGGCTGTCACAAGAACAACATGATACTGATACCATGGTTATCAATAATATTGTTGTGTTGCTGCAGCATTAATAATGCAAAACCAATAAGTATTGAACATCTTTACACTGGTGATAGATAGATAGATAGATAGATAGATAGATAGATAGATAGATAGATAGATAGATAGATAGATAGATAGAT
>JAVDPK010001341.1:70464-82998 GCA_034780415.1 Cichlasoma orientale | reverse complement strand
ATAGATAGATAGATAGATAGATAGATAGATAGATAGATAGATAGATAGATAGATAGATAGATAGATAGATAGACACATCCTTGATTGTAAAGATAATGGATTTATTCAAATAACTTTCTACAATGTCCTCATTGTGTTAGCGTTCTCTCACACTCAGTTGTTTTTAGGTCCTTGCGGATGCAGCTGCTTTGTGGAGGCACAGCAGCGTATAAAACAGTGCACTTCTCACTTCAGTGTATCCGTTAATATCTGCTGATAAAGGAGAACTGCGCTTCCCATGTTGTCGTCCTTAAAAGATTTGTGTTTCAGCAACAAGGAAAAATCAATTTAGAGAGTGTCCTTTCTTTCCACATGAAGGACTAGAGTACACTACTCTGACATCTCGATGGTTCAATTGCTGAGGTGAATTAGTAGACAGAGAGCGGGTGAAAGCATGTAGCTCAAAACTTCCTTATTTTGCCTTTTAGGAATTCAAGCTGCTCTTTAAGGTGATACTCAGTTCTCTGTGCCTCTGATCTATCAGCAATATTCCGAGTACAGTACAATAAATAGCTGCTGTGACAGAAAATCTAGAAAAGGTGGTTGTTCAAAGGGCCTCCCTCCCAATTCTAATCTGCAGAATGAAGCCGGTCCAATAAATTGCTTTGCAGAGGGATGAAATGTAAGGCGCACCTTGCAACATCACACAAGATTGCTCACTAGTAGAATACAGTCCTGTGATTAATAACCCCGCAGCTTCTAGCCTGTTTTCAAGCGCTTACCAGATCAAATATGCACTACTCTCCTTTTTTTCTTTACATACCCAGGGAATTCTCCTTGGAACGACAAGACCCATTCAACTACATCATGCACACATCACCATAAATTTAATGGCAAAGAGCCATGTATTTGGCAAGTTTGCAGTTATTAAAAAATGTCAACTCTGTGCCTACAGAATCAGGAAGCAATGACCTAAAACCCATCGCAGTTTTCTGGGCACTTCTGATTAATCAGTTGTTAAGAATTATCAGCTTTGATGAAGTTAAACTGCACATGATAAAAGCATTTCTGTGTTCAGAATACCAGATTAAGTTTTTTTGATTGGTCTTTATAATTTATTATTTGGTTATATCACGTCCCTACTGAGTTCTCTTTTTCTCTTGCTGTCTGTCTGTCTGAGCCTTCCTGTGTTTGGTTGTCTGCTCTTTGTCTTTCAGTTACTTCCTGTTTTTCTTTGAAGGTTATTTTTGTGTTTTACTGGTTTTTTTTCTTTCCTGCCTTTATTCTTTTTTTATGCCCTCATTATTGTCCAGTTGCGTTCAGTTGTTTTTTTTATTACCTTTCTTTCCCTGGGGTTTATTTAGTGCATGTTTTGTGTTATGAAAATATTATGTCTTCCGTCCTTTGTCTTGTTTCCATGTTTCCTTCCTGACTTTTGGTTTTCTTTAATAGCTTTTTGAGCATTTTCCTGGTTTAGTTTCCTTGACTTTGGTCTTTTTATGGTAGAGTTGGGCAAATACATAAGACTGTTCAGTCTTATTCTATCCTGATAGTTTTAATGGCACTTCTGTTGTCCATATGTGCATACACGCAGACAGATCACGATCACAATCATGTCAAATGTTTGAGACAGTACTTTCAGTATCAATTTTCTCACATTTAAAGCAACACTGACATATTTCTCATTTAAACAGAGAATGGGTCGATTATATTTTTTTCTGTCAGTCAAAAAAAGTCACCAACAAAAACCTAATTACTACCAAAGTACTTTTGGTGCTCAGGGTCATTTTATTTTATTTTATTTTCATTTACTACCTTATATTATGATATATGGTACTAAATAAAAGGAGTGTTTGTAAAACGTCTCATATACCTGAGCTTTAATGTTTTCTTAGCTCTGGGAGTTGGAAGAATAATAGCCTCTCAGTTTCTTTATGACAAATTAGACTTCCTGAATTGTTATAATAAGCAGTGCTTTTTATCTATTTCACCACATGTCACGCTGATAAACCGAATCCTTTTCTGCTAAAAAAAATAAAATAAAATAATGTAAAAAGCAATAAAATAAAATATCTCTTATTCTCAGGTATCAAAGGAAACCTTCCTTTCATAAAATAAATCAGTCAAAAATAAAAAGAAGTCAAGTGCGTGCCTCCCTCTCCAAAAACCAAAATCCACCAACTGTTCAAATAATTGTGGATAAAAGCTCATCTCAGATGGAGCCAAATAAAATGGAGCCTTGGACTTGCAGAACAAAAGCCCCCAACATCTGCGATTAGTGTTCTTGACTTTTGCTTCTGTGTTTTTTGTAGTCTGTCCATTTTTGCGGTTGTTGTGATGGAGACAAATTCATGTCTTATGTCTGTTCCCATGTTTATACTATGTTTATACTATTGTCATTGTGTTGCAATCCCAATTCCAGAAATGTTGGGAGGCTGAGTGAAGTGCAGCCAATTGCACAGAGGGATTTCTCCAGAATCTGTTGAGTATTGTAGATGGTGAGATGTTCAAAGTCTTCACAGTTTTATGTTGAGGAACCTTATTCTGAAACTGTTCTACAATTTGATTCACGATTGGTGACCATCGGCCCAGCTTTTCTTTTGAGAAACTCCCTCTCTGTCGCTTCTTGGTTATTCATATTTTGCCTTGGTTTTTAGGGTTACCGGGTACCTGGTAGTACCCGGTAACCCTAAAAACCAATTAGAGTCCAAGTAGAGTGGTAGTACCAGGTACTTTTTATAGTACCTACTCAGCCAGGGTTCCGAGCGAGCTGAGTCGAGCTGAAAATGTGATTGGCCAGGTAGTGATGTCACTAGTCATGAGAACGCCTCCTTCACAAGAATCAAACCCGCCATTTTTGAAACCCGGCAACAAGGGAAATGCCTACACACTCACAGACATTGCAGGTGTTTTTGTGCTTGGTGGCTGAGGACGGAATCCAGAGGGAGCTAGATGGAGCGACCGTGCGTGCTGCATACAAATGACGTCACTTTACTTTATTTTAAAAGGGACCATGTACAATATTAACACAATGTTACCATTTGATGCATTGTACCAGAATTAGTTTAAAGCTAATTTGAATCTGCAGTTCCTTGGCAGGTTACATACAAAGAATCTCAACAAAAGAATATCAAAAAAAAAAAAAAAACATAACCACACCCACCCACATACATGTATATGCACACACATAAAAAGAAAAACATGGGACATTTGGGCCGCCCTCATTGAGTCAGTACTCAATTGTAATGGAAAACGACTGAAACCAAGTAGACTAGAGTTGAGTCGAGTCGAGTCGAGTCGAGTAGGTGCTACGAGAAAAGAGGTTTTAGATTCTCTTTTTATCCCCAATCCTGTTACTGACTGTTGCCAATTAACCTAATTAGTTACAAAATGTTCCTCCATTTCTATTTAGTACCATTTAGTTTTTGTTGAACCTGTTGGAATTATTTGAAACGTTTTTGCTGCCATCGAACTCAAAATGAGCTAATATTTTTTTATGAAAAAGTAAAATGTCAATTTAAAAATATTATATGTTTTCAGTGTTCTGTTGTAAATTAAACATGAGTTTATGAGATTTGCAAATTATTGCATTGTGTTTTTATACAAAGAACTGGGTTGTTGAAGTCTGTGCCTAGACACGTCTGTATAGGCACAGATATTATATAGATCACATAAGCACGTTTGGCTATCAGGGCACAGTGGCCTGACTCTGTTGCACTAGCCTGCCAGCTCCCTCTCCAGGGGAATGCTGTTGCTAGGGGTTTCTGCTCACAGATGACCAGAGCCTTTCAACAGCGGCCATCCTGCCAAGCATGCGATCCTCTGGTGTAACAGGATCTCTGCACAGAATAATACATCTGTGTTTCCAGGTCTCACCAAAGAACCAATTCAACCCACAATCTCATTCACAAGGACGAAATTCTCATTCTTAGACTTGGCGTAGGTGCCAACATTGTGCTGGTGTTGAAAGAATTCGGGGGGGTATCAGCTTATTGGGTGCACCTGCAAGTACAACGGTGCTACAAAGAAGCTTTCTGAAGTGTATTCAGGTTTTTTTATAGACTTTTTTTTTCTTTAGATGCTCATGTTGGATAATAGGGGCCACTTTTATTCAGCCTGACAGTATGTCAATGCCCACTGGCACAGGAATGCTACGAAATGTCATACAGTGATAGTCCTATGAGGTGACACATGCTGATATTGGGAAAAGTCTTGAGAAACAGTAAAACAAGCACATACTAATTAATTAATTAGTGATTAGCTGTTTAACATCAGAGAGGAGTTCCAAAAGTGGAAAGAGTTTCTACTTCACAACTGACTAATATTAGTTGTGCTTCACAAAACCAAGATATGATATTTGGGATTGTAGTAGAGGACTTGTCTGAAGCTAGTTTGTTGGCTCTTGGAAACTGTAGCTGTAGCACGAGTTTGCAAATTCACTGTCAAGATGATATTTAGCTATCGCAACATCATCTGACCCAACCTGTATCATTTTTGTCCCTTGATAGCTGCCTTAACAGGTGCCCTCAAATTTGATGTATCCCACGTTTGGGATACGGCTTTGAAGGCTGAAGATCTGTTTATTTGTCGCCTGGCTGCTCTATGCTGCTTCATAAAGAGTCAGCTTTACAGACTTTGAAATCTCAACATCTACAATCAGTGGTATTGTGCACTAGAAAAGCCATGTAAACATCAGGATCCCGGAGAATAACTATCTACTTCCCAAAGAAAAAACTTAGCGCTGAATTTAGTCACATTGGTATAAAATGCAACACTCAGGGTTGCAGCTGAGGCAATCAGAGAATAAAGCCACCTATAAATGATGCATGCCATCTTTGATCATGGGCAAATTTTGGGATATTGTTGTTGGTCCCCACCAGGGGAAGTGTATTTTACAAGATGGAAGGTAACCCATGCAGAACTCTGCCTATAGGTGCAGCTAGAACAGAAGCACTGATGGGATGATGAATACCTCTGGGCATTCAATTTTCATGGAAGCCCATAATACAAGTTTTGAATTTGTTATTGTTCCATGTTGTTGTTCTTCACAACATCTGTTTGTACAACGGCAATTTGGTTTATGAGGATCCTCCACCATACTGTCTGCAGCTGTCTGCATCATATAGTAAAGTATATAGTTTGAGTATAATTATGTAATTTATGTAAAGAGAGTAAACTATTTCTAAATATAATTCTGTAGAACACAGGATTGTATCTTGTATTTATTATTTATCTGCAGTTTAGCCATAATCTTCTAAATTCAGAGCAGTTACTTAATTGTGAACAGCTGTGGGCACTACACTGCCTCTACATTCTACATAATACTGTAGCAGCTACTACTGAGGTTGGAAGATTGAAATTCTATAATCATAAACAAAACATTATCTTTAACAATATCAAACTGTTCATTTTTTTTCAATGAGAAGTTACATTTTTTGAGAGAATGTTCTCCTTTCTCTCCCTCTCATCTTTTTCTGTTACCAAATTTTTCCATATCTTGTCTTCCATCTCTTTTCTCTCACCTGTGGCTCTCTCTCTCTCTCTTATTCCATCTCCTCAGCCTCCCTTGTGCCTGAGGACATCTATTCTCTGTCTCTTTCATCCTCCTCTTCCTCCTGCTATGCCTTCTCTCATTGGTGGAGGGTGCTGAGGATACAGTAGCATCCCGGCTGGATGAGGCAATAAGGACACAAGGTGCTATGGGTGGCCTGCTACCTATTGCCTCATCCATGGCATTTCCATGACGCTGCTGCTGCCTCACACCCCTCAGAAGTAATGGACAGTTTAAGTCTTACAAAACATAAAAGCATAAATATCAATATATATTAAACATTCAAACAAGCTTTTCTAGGACTTACCATCGTGAAAATTGTCTTAACAACCTATTTTTGCTTGAAATTTTCCCACTGCTTCTTCACCCAGCCCGGCCTCGGTGTGCCCTGCAGCCCAGTTTCTTTTACAGATGTCCAAGAGCAAACACAATTATGTTGACAGTTATTACAGCAGAGCTTATTACTTGCAAGCAGATAAAGACTGCCTGCAGGGTGCATTCTGTCAAAGACTTTTAAGATAATATAGACTGCCTTCCTTTATGTCAGCTTCCCAGAACAAAATGATTTTTGTTCAGTGCCACAGTATTTCTGCTAATTGGACAATTAAGTGGAAGACTGCTCATATATTACTTAACTTAAGAAAACAATTGTAAGGGGATGACGGATGGATGCATGTAAGGACCCGTGGAAAACCTCAGCTCGTGTGAACTTATTCAGAACTTTTACATTGGCTTGTAAACAGACTTTTGTGAGCTGCTCACCAGCTGATCAGCTTTTTCAGCAGCTCATTTGTCACTATAGGGAAGTGACGTTAATTCAGATAAATTTGGCAATTTGCAAAAGAGGAGGTCTAAGTCATATCGAGTTAGCTATGCACTTCTACCCCCCGTTATTTATGTTACGTAACAATTACCGATGCTAGACTTCTAATAAACTAGTTCCTTATTTGTCCTTAATATCGCAACCATAATGGTTACTTTATTGTAAACGTGTCACATTACTGACACAGCTGAGTGGTGCAGCGGAGGGAAATGACTCACTCACTGTGATCACCTGACCTGTGCTGCTGATGGCTCTGATGTTTACTGCTGTTTGTGCATTTACTGAAATATATGAGCAGATGTTACACGAGCCATCGCGACTATAACAGTGGAATTTGGCAGGAGTATAATTGGTTCAAATTGAGATCCATAAATGCTGCCCATTACCTAACCTGTCATATAATATATTCTGTCCTCCATTATTTACTTATACTGATAGATACTGTTTTTTTACAAAATTTCATTGCCCTACTTTAAACTTTAATAAAGGGATTTCTTATTATAGCTTATTAACCTAACAGTGATCATGGACACAACAGCATGCCCTGCAGCAGTCCATTACTATAAACTCCAACACAATATGGAAAACTACCCATTTTAGCCAGCACTTGTTTACACTGTCCAGTATTTGAACAGAACATTTGAATAATATAAATTGTATTTCTGTTCAGTTTGCCATAAAAGACATTTCATATTTTTCATTTACTTTTTTTTTTTTCAGTCCAATTATAAGTGATTGATCACAGTGTTTCCCATATATTCATCTGTAGTGGCCAATCACAATATTTACTTTGAAGACTGAGCCCAGGTCAGTCCCACCTTTTGGTGTTGCAGCAGACCTACATGTCATACAGCTGCCTCCCTAGTACGTTTCTCCTAATGTGGACAAACTCCAACTCCAATATCATAGACTGCACTTAGCAACATTAGTCTGTTTTTACAACAAAATATACTGTGGGACTGGTACAAATAGAACCCGCAAAACTGCACAGAACTGGTGAATGTGCTGTTGTGTTAATCTCACCGAGGCTGCTGAGCAGAACAAGGAAGCCATAAAATTCACTTGCAGTTCAAGACAATGGAATTAGTCTGTCCTCAGAAAGAGAGACTCGTTGTGAGGTAGCTGAATAAACTTATATAAGGTTGTCTAATAATTAATTTAAGAATGGATCTTCCTTTATGCTGTGTGACTTTGAGCTGTCCAAAGGCAATGTTCCAATTCTTCTTGGTTTCTAGATTATGGCGGCTGAAATTTAAAAGGCATATAAAGGATTTGACATTTAAAAAAAATGTGCACTTTCACTGCAAACAAGCAGCAACTTCTTAACAGCTTGTACTCTAAAAGATTGGGTCCTGCTTGAAACACCTGGGCATTCAGCAGATTGAGGCTTCATGTGTCAGCCAAAGATGCAATAAGACATCCACAGCTGAAACAAGACAATAGGGAGGCTGTAACCTTATTTCCACCAGACTGCCATGATGAAATCCAACAGTCTATGTGCCAATCGCTCCAAAACCCTCAGATGAGCCTTTAATATTGGCAGAAGGGAGTTTAATCTCCTCTCCAAGCTGAAAACACTCATGCTGCCCTAAGATTCACCTCCCCGTCACTAAGTGAAGTTGCAGTTATTTTTTTTTCATTCGAAGAAAAGCTCTTAACAGATCTTCCATTAACAGTTCAAGTAAAATATGTGGAAAATTCATGAAGTTATTACAGTTGTTACTCTCTGCTACAACTCTTGTTTCCTGTAGGCATGAATTTCCATTTCATTTTATTCTTTATAACTAGAATTGGCTGAGTGGTGCGATAAGAACGTTTGCTCACACTGTACTTTTCTTTAGCAGAATTTCAAACTGAGGTTCTGCTCTGATTTCAATCACATTAGATCTTTTTGTCAAAGTGCTTTCTCAGAAAGAAGTGCAAAAAAACTAAACAGTAAAAATTAGTAAATATGCACACATTTTGTCAGCGAATCCTCCACAGGGCTGTAACGTTATTACTTTTTTTGAAGCTGCAGCTCACTGTTGCAGCGGTTAGCACTGTCACAGCAAGAAGGATCTGCGGGTCAAATCCGCTGACCGGCCGGGGCCTCTCTGTGTGGAGTTTGCAGTTTGCTTGCCCCGCCCTGTTCATATGTAGCATCTCCCACAGTCCAAAGGTGAATGAATATGCATGTTAGGATAAGTGGTGACTGTAAACTGGCTGCATATAGTTGTCTGTCTCTCTGTGTTAGCCCTGAGATGGACTGCTAATCTGTACCCACCTTTTGCCCTATAACAGTAATTTATATAGGACTGTAAGCAGTCCTATGAAAATCTAAGTACACCCCATTAATCAGTAGCTTGTAGAACCACCTTTATCAAGTAATTGTCTTTATCAGTCTCTGAGATCATTGTGGAAGAATTTTGGCCCACTGTTTTTCACAACCGAGTTGATTGAGAGTTGCAGGTATTCGTTTATGCACATCTCTCTTAAAGTCCCAGCATTTCAGTTGGCTTGAGGTCTGGACTTCAAGTGGACCACTGCAACACCTTGATTCTTCTCTTTTTCAGGCATTCTGCTGCATGACCCAATTTAAGCCAAGCTTTAGCTGTCACACAGATTTGCCTCTAGACTAATTAAGCATACAGAGGAGTTCATTATCAACTTAGGGATAGCAAGGTGCCTGGGTCCTGTGGCTGCAAAACAAGCCCAAATCATCACCTCTACCCATTTGCCTTGGGAGACCCTACCTGGGGGCAAAAGTCACTGGACAACATAGCCCCTTAGATCTCTGGGACACACAAACCCCTCTACCATGATAAGGCCGCAATTCATGGAAGGGAGAGATAATATTTTCAATGATTTAAATGAAAATAAAATAGACCTATTATAATTCTGCAGTGGAGCAGTAATGTAAAGGATGTAACAAATTCCATAGGCGCCATAAATGAATCAGTTAAAGGCAAAGTCAAAAAAAGCATTTAAGATAATAAAGGAATGGCACTACCAGCGCGCTGACTGCTAAAGACTTCAAGGTCCTACAGATGTAGATTCTGAAGCATCAGCAATGCATTTTAACTCTTTTTTTTAACCCATTATGTGCAAATACTTTCAAACACTCATTATACTTGGGCATTAATATGGTACGACACACGGTCAGTCACAGACAAATAATTTGATTGTAGGAACGTCACTTTATCTGCCTTTAGAGAAGACTATCTTCCTGTATGCAGTACAGTCTCTTTTCTTTCCCAGCTGTGACCAGCTTGTATGCTTCTAAGAGCGAGTAGTGAAGGACATTTTACTCACAGCTGCCCAAAAAAAGTCACTCCCACAGCTGTCTTCCCTCAAAAATCTAACACACCTTTCAGATGACAGAGAGCTGCATATGGTGGTCTAGATGGAGACAGATGCCTCCGCGAAACCAGTGTGGCTCACACAGCTAAATGAACTGGCAAAAGATGGAATAAATGCCTGGATGCGGGGTGCATCGGGTTTACAAATCTAACAGACTGCTTAAGCCTCAGAAATCAGAAAAGAAATTGCATTTGCAGTTATGTGTGAAATAATTTTCTAGGCCAGCATGTGAATATTACTTTTCACCACGGTGATAGGAAAAGAAAAGATATGAAAGAGCTGACTGTTAGTAATACTCCCTGGTTCTAAAACATTCTTTTTTTTTGGCTTCCAGATATGAAATGGCCTGTGTCTAACCTAAACTTGGGATTTCATTCAGTTTTAGCTGATTCCATGTGGAGGATTGTATTGCAAACACAGTAAGCCAATAACAACAACAGAAAATTCACACCTGCAGTGCAAATATCCTTTATAGTAGCTAGGTTTCTGCTGGGAAAATTAGATAAGTTTGAGGGTGGGGAGGGGGGTGGAAGTATCCACCCACTGCAATATTACTAGCTAATTCTGTGTGTGTGTGTGTGTGTGTTTGTGTGTGGTGGTAGTGGGGAGGTGGGGGCTTGCAATACACTGGATACCTAGAGTAGGTTAGCTGATTAGATGTTGAAACAACTTGCATATCTCATCACATTACATTCAGTTTACTGGCAAAGACAGCGCCCATGGAAACCATGCAACAAGCACACAGCACTGAGGGAGCACATATTTAACGCAACAAAACTCACTTTACATACAATATAAAAACAAGAAAAGAAGACCGTAGCACTAACTGAAATAAAATCAAGTGATAAATTCAAAATATTTTCTTAATATCAAGACAACTGTCTTTGTGTTGTTATATTTTAATAAAATAAAATGTTTTTTTGTATCTAATGGATTTTCAAGATCATTACAAGTAAAATGACACTCTGTTCTCTCAAAGACATTTAGCTCATAAAGGAACCCTGTAGGCACTAATGCGCCCCCACACCATCAGAGATTCAGGATTTTGAAATGAGCACTGATAAAAAAAATTTAAAAAAAAGTCATCTTTATTCGTGGGGTTCACATTTTCCAAAAAGAATTTCACATTTTGGTTCGTCTGATCACAGAACGGTTTCCCACTTTTCCTCAGTCCATGTCAATGAGCTTTGGCCCGGAGAAGAGGGCAGCATTTCAGAATTATGTTCAAATATGGTTTCTTCTTTGCATAACAGAGCTTTGACCTGCATAAGTGGATGGCACGGCACACTGTATTCATAGACAGTGATTTCTGAGCCCATGCAGTGATTTCCATGACAGAATCAGGCCTGGTTTAATGCAATGCCACCCGAGGGCCTTTTGATGACATTATGTATTGTAGATGATCACATATCAAAGTCTTTGTAATTTTACATTGAGGAACATTATTCTGGAATTGTTTTGATTTGACATTCTGCCTCTCTAAGATCCTCTTTTTATACCCAAACATGTTACTGACCTTTTACCAGTTAACCTCACTAGCTGCAAAATCTCACTCCAGCTGTTTCTTTTTAGTGCCACTTATTTTTGCCGTTTGTTGACCCCGTCCCAACTTTTTTGAGACGCCATGCAGTCATCAAATTCAAACTACCAGTAAAAACATCTCAGCCTAAACATTTGATATGTTTTCTGTGTCCTATTGGAATGCACACAAAACCTTTTTATCACCAAATGTGAAAGTCAGACGGATGCAACTTGCTAATAATTGTGCGAGTTAGTTGATGTGATGGCTTTGTTTGCATAGCGGGATATGTGTGATCTTTCGCTGTGACTACAGCAGCACAAGTGCTTGATTTTAGCAGAACACTTGTTGTATGCACCGTGTTCACCACCAGCAGTGAATCATGTACGATACGTGATCCACAGAACTTTCACCATCCAAATTCACTGCGTGAGAGCCTTGTCTAAAAAACTGTACATCAAACACCTATGACCTACTGTCAGGCTCCCTCAGGCAGCTATTGTCCATGGTTCACTGTCTGCAGAACTCACATGGAGATAAATTACTAAACTGTCCCATTGTCCTCGCTATGTGGGTTGTCATTTTAATGGATGTACTTCAATAAATCTTTCTTGATATCCTTTGAGGGAAATTGAGTGCCACACTTGGTCTGCATGGGTGACATTGTCCCTTTCACGCTGCAGCGGTTTGGATCTGAAAGAAATAAAGTCAACATGTAGATTCTCAAAGAGTACAAAGCCTCAGCCTCTGCTTGATCTTGTCTGTCACTGGTCTCTGCAGTCTCTTTCATTCAGCTGAAGTGGCCACATGTGGTCTTTATTCTTGAGAGGAAGACTGACAACTTCAGCGCAGATGTTAGTGCAACTACTCAACAAGATTGTCACTTTCCAGCTCTCCATGAGACAAAATCCTCTAAAAAAACCAAAAAAAACCACCACCTGTCAAAACAGTCAATCTACCTCTTAGGAGTGTGAGGAAGGTGAGAGGAAATCCCTGCAACTATCACTTTAGGTCATGTCAGTGACAGGGAGTTACGCTGTCTGGTTACAAAGCTTTCCCCTATGCTGTGCACATACTAAAGAGACACCTGATCTGTGCACTGACTCTGTGAATAATAACCTGCTGCTCTCTTGACAGATTCATTTCACAAAAACCACTTGTACCCAACAACACATGCCAAACACAGCAATGATCAATCTGGTGGCACAAGTTTGATTCCCACTTTTACAGTCGGCCCTAAATCGACATAGTATGTGTGTGTGTGTGTGTGTGTGTGTGTGTGTGTGTGTGTGTGTGTGTGTGTGTGTGTGTGTGTGTGTGTGT
>JAVDPK010001341.1:38883-61439 GCA_034780415.1 Cichlasoma orientale | reverse complement strand
CACCATCCCCCCCCCCCCCCCCGTTTTTTTCTACCAAAATATATAAAAAGGAACGGTATTCTCCCCATAGAATCGAGCTATAAGTTAAATGTAAGTTCTGTTTTGTCGAGAAGATAATTTCAGAAATGGATATCGGCTATATGAATTTATTTTTTTAAGTTCTCTCGGTGAGGCTCTGTGATCCTCTTTGATGCTTTTTGATTTCAGTTCAAGGCCGTTTTTTTTTTTTTTTTTTTTCCTGATTGCCGTGGAAATGCTTCGGTGACCTGATAAAAAACAGATTCATTTCAGCCTGGAGATTTGAAACATTTGAAGCAGCCCCCCCCACCCCCACCCCACCCCACCGCCCCTCCTCCCATCCCAATTTTCAGCGCCGCTTTCATCAGCTGTATCAAATTTCAAAACCCCGCAGTCCAGGTCTTTGGAAAGATTCAATAATCTTTAATATCTGCTGCTAAGTCAGCCAAACACACTGGAATGTGAGCTGAAGTGCTCCATTGCTGCTAAAAGCAAAACAGTTTAGAGATTGCTCATTGACTCTGCCCCTTGTCTCCTGTTGATATGAAATAAAGGAAATAGTCCTTGTTTAGTTTTTTTTGGTTTTTTTTTCCTTCTACCCCCTCAGTCAGCTTTATTTCCTTCCTGATCTGTTTTTCAAGGGGATAAGAGGCCATGAATACGCTAAGTATCCTTGAGGAAATGTGAGCAGAAAGCATGGAGTCAATCCAGTTAAGCATGAGTGGTTACTCTCGCTGCTCTGCTGTGTGTATATGAGTGTGTGTATGTATGAGCGGTGTTAAAAATGAGTGCAAAACAATGGTGCTGTGAACTGAAAATGAAAAAGAAAATAAAACTTTGCAGCCATTTGAGGTCAATCAGTCGCACTTAAGATGAAGGAAGTGTAGTGTTAGGCTGTAATAGATGGGAAAAATTGCACAGCAATCTTTAGATGGTGCCATTTAGACTTACAGGAGGCAGTCGCTCTACACTACAGGGGTATGAAAATATGAATACATTAGCTGATAATGTATAAACAGGTGGAAACAGCTTTCAGATTTGCGCGTTAGAATCTCTGTCCATTTGTAAAGCCTGACCGACACTGCACAGATGTTTGTGTTAGAGCTGGATGCTTAAACCTGTAACTTTAGCTCATAATGTCGACTGACAAAATCATGCAAATTCAAATCGTGTGTAAACGTCAGTGAGCTGTTAATAAGTAAGTGGATGGGGCTTTTCTGTTACAGTCAGAGCTGTGTGTGTGCCCATGATTTATTACAGATATTCGCCTTCAGTGACAACAGACAGATCCTAGATCAGAAAAGCTCTCTTAAAGTGATTGTTTAGAGCAAGTGACAACGTGACCATTGCTGCTCCCAATAAAATTTAGGATCAAATTTAAGGTTTGGGCATCACTTTTAGATGGCTCTCTATATTAGTAAACCTTTATATCCTTATGTAACGAGCAGGTCTCTGAGGACTACTGATTAAAGCTTGCTGGTGGTACAGAAGTCCAGGCTCATGACCAAAAGGCACTTTTGAGATTAAAAAGAAACATAAAACCCGCCTGTGCACACTTGATTTTATTTATTTATTATTATTTATTTAGTTTCTATTCATTTAAAGTTTTAATTGCTGTATTTGTGCCTTTTTATCTTTTTTTTCATGTTATACTATGAAGCACTCTGTGACTTTTGGTCTTGAAAAGCACCATATGAAGAAATTTTACTTACTTACAGTTGTTTTGGTGTAGCCACAGTGCAGTAATTTTAATACACTGTGAGAGGACATACAGCAGCACAGTTCAGGTAGTTTGCACAAAAAAAAAAGGAGGGGCAGTTAGAGGTTTATGAGCCAGCATATCCTGGTTCTGACCTTTGGGTTTTGCTCATTAGGTATAGCCACTAAAAACTACTTGTTTATTCTGAAGAGAAAATAGTGGTTTGGGTTACTAAAATGTTCCTTCATGCCAATAACCAACCAAGCTGAAAAATGGTGAGCTGGACCCAATGCAGCAAGAACCCCCAACCAAAGGACACCTTGTTCAGAACTGTCCAGGCACACCACCACTTTCACAAAATAACATTATTTTGCATCCCAGGAATGGGAATGGCCTCGAAAAGGAGAGAAATGTTAGTAAATTCATATTTACATCATTTAAAACTGTCATGGTCCCTGAGGTTCAGAGGGGATTGCCCCGCAAAGACCCGACGCAGAAGCACAATTGAGGCCTTATCAGTGATTAGTTTCAGCCGCTCTCTCACCTGTTGCCTGTTCCCTCATTACTCTGTGTATATATATATTGCCTCAGCCTCCCCTCGTACCTTTTTCCTGCTCCCTCCCTGCTGTGTACCTCATGGTTGTGCGTGTCCTTGTTCCACGTTTCCCGGAGATTCCTAGTTTCTGGATTATTTGCTCCCATTCAGCTACTCTGTGTATTTTTATGAACGAGCTCGGCATCAAAGCTGCTTCTAGTTTACGTCAGCATTTGGGTCCACGTCCTGCCTGCCGCACACCTCACCTCTTTTTGCTTCCATTGGGTGGAGTTCAGAAACTTTTTGACTGCCCTTTAAATATGTACATGTATATAACAGTGCCTAACAAATTTATAAGAGCACCTGTCATAAAAACAAGAAAACACAACTATTTTTGAAATCTGTCAAACTTTTTTAAAACTAACAATTATATTATGAGGCAAACAAAAACTGAGTTCATGCTTTTATACCCAAATTTGAGCCGGCACACTGCACTTCTCTGATGAGTCAAAACTTAATCAAGTATAACCTTCAACCACTGAAACTAATGTTTCCATTCAAAAGTGCAAGTTAATAACTGTAATTTGTCATCTTAATCAACAAAGAATACTGTGCTTTAGCATTTTTTTCTCCTTTTTTGTAAAAAAAAAAGGTAAATTTAAAAATTCACGGATAACAATAATAATAATTATATCTTACATTAGATTTATATTACATATTTGATCAAATGAATTCCTTTCAGTGTATAAAAAGTGGTGAGCTGTAATTTTCTAAGCCTTGTGTTATTTCGGAGCTGGATGCCATCATGGGAAGCTTAGACCCATTCATACAATTTCCTTTAATTCATCAGCTAAGCTTTGGTTTCGCCTCAACAATAACGTTTGCAATTTGTGTTTGTTAAAGATGTGTAGGTGGCTCTGTTAGACCTCACCATCAAGCCTCTTTTGGCCTCGATGTAAAATATTGTCTTTTGGCAGAAAACATGTTATCAAACCTGGTTCTGTGGGGAATTTCCATGCATCATTCTCTGCTATTAAGCTGTTCCAGAATCATTCAGCCCTTGTGGGAGGATGTAGAAAACGGAAAGTCAAAAATAAAAAAATAGAACCTAAACACAAGGCTAAAATTGCATTCCTCTAACATGGTGTTTTAGCATGTTGATCTTGACTTTAATCCTTCGTGAGGAATACACAATAAAAGTGCTCCATTTGCCAACAGAACACTTAGTAAGATTAAAAAGCCTCCCCTAACAGCCTTGTTGTGAACCAGCTCTGCCTGTATTAATGCCTTTGTAGATTAGGCACAGCATGGGGGCACGCTAGGGGTCAGTGCTAGAAGCAGGAAATACAAGCAGATTTCTGCCCCCACCTGCTTCTGGCCAACAGCTGGCTTTACTGCGCGCTGCCGGCCCTGCTGATTAGATGAAGCACCTCAGTTTATCCCATCTACTCCCTCAACCCTGACCAAGGAGCTCAGGCGGTATGTTTATGCTCCTGCCAAAACACACACTGCGGTGAATGAAGCTTCCATGAAGACACAACCGCGGCCAAACCTCATCCTCGCTCTAGGTGATGACTCAGTTCACCACAGGATGCAAGACGGAGAGAAATAAGAAATAAGAATGAAAGGAGAGAGTGAGACAGAGACCAGGATAAACAACAACAACAAGGTACAATGTATGAGGTCGCTGCTGCCATTCTCTCTGTGCTGCCCTTAGGCTTGTTGTTTCAGAAATGTTGCATTCAAACCAAACAGGGATAACTAATTGTACATTTCAAATGCAAAGCCTGCCTACAGGGTAGTTTGGCAGCATTGCGTGTAAAAGGATTTATACGTGTCTGCTCCACAGAGAGAAGCCAACGCATGTGCATGCCAAACTGCATGCCTCTTCTGAGTTAGAGAGTCAAAAAAAAAAAAGACAATCATTATATTTTCTTCTCAAAGGCACTGCTGGGTTTGATAAGGGCTAAGTGGTGCTGCTGTAAGCATCAATCTCAAATACAGGAATCTCCATAATTCTTCTTAGCGACATCACAGAAAGGAAGTAAATCCTAGCATCACGCACCGAGCAGGCATCAACCATTCAGTCAAATGCTGCTTGTCAGATATTAAAGAGATGTGTGATGGTTTGGCTGACAACGCACACACACACACACACACACACACTGTTTGTGACACCTTGTTTTGTTTTTAAAGAGAGAGTGTTTGATTTTAATCAAATTCTTTTGACAGCCAGTAGGAAATATAAGACTGGTTATCAGAGCTAACATCCAAAGCAAACTAGATTAAAAAAAAGTTAGATAATATTAGGTTTATTTATTTATTTTTTTTGGATATGAAAGCAGCATTTTAGCCCCGCAGTTAAAATAATTTTCTAGATCTTCCCCCATTGCTTCGAACACAGCCACAGAAAGAAAGATATTTATCCCCACCCACCCACACCTTTTAACCATCTTCATTTCTGCACTCCTTCCTGGCTGAAGAATTATAAAATGTTATTACTTCTTTAGTTATTACATATATATTTACCATTAGCTGACCAATAATCAGTGCTGGAGAAGCTTTTTTTTTTAGAACCATTCCTGTAGTAGTAGTAGTAGTAGTAGTAGTAGTAGTAGTACTAAAACACTATGAAAACGCTTCACTACTATATTATTGGCAAATTATACATAAATTATCAAAATTAAAAGTACTTATTCTGCTGAAAAAATATTCCCCATCAGTGATAAGTATATGGATTAATGTTACTGCCCCTGATGTTTAAAGTTGAGCTTATTTTAAACACTTCATACGCTTCAATTTACGGTAATGCATCATATTCTATAAAATCCTGTTTGTAGTGGCTGTCATGTGGGGACCACATACCTTTAAATAAATAGCTTTTAATTAATATCAGAAAAATCACATACATTTATTTTTTTTAAATGAATAAACATGCTTGAGCACTGTGTGATGTGGTTAACTGTTAATATCTACAGTGGGATTAAAAAAATATGAAGCATGAAGGTGATGTTTTAGCAAACAGCTTGTTACACGTAGTGCATTTGGTGAAGCCAGTGATTTCTCAGAGATGCTAATTTGAATGTGTTGGTGGAACCTTCACCTATTCAGCGCCTATTTTATTAAACCAACACAGCAAGCGCTGGCGTCCCCTCTCCATCAAAGCTTTTATTGCTAACATCCAAGCACAGATTAAAGCAGAGCCAGCAGCAGCTTGTCTAGTACGCTAGTCTCTCATCAAAGCATAGCAGTTTATCCTCAATGCACAAACAACCAAAAAAACCAGTTGGCCTCTCCGCTTCACAAGCTAAACCTTGTAAACGAGACACAGACATGCCCGTAACACCTACCCGAGCGGAGTTAATCCTGCTTCCAGAGACAACTGCCAACTACGACAACCAGATGGCAGTGATTTAAAGGGCAGATGCAAAAGGCAAGAGATCTCTTTACTTTGGCACATTATTGTCTATTTTTAGATTACAGTAGACAAGCACTGTTTGCCTTGCTTGCCATGTCATAAGGCTACTTCATCTATCACTCATTTTTTTCCCTCCTTTTTTCACTTCCAGAACAATAACACCCCTTCATTTTCACTGATTGGCATTGGTCATTAGGTTTGTTTAAACAAAATCATAAACACCAAATCCAATGGGAGTGAGTGGAATGAGGTGGGGCCCCTTTAGAGATCTCTCTGAATGTCATTGCAAATTTTTTTCATTGCAACTGCTGTAGGTTAAAGTTTGTCAGCCCTCATGGGTACCCTGCCAGCCGGGGGCCCCAAGCAGTTCTGCACATACACTATGTATAATAACCTCCATTCTTCAAGCTGCAATGTGTTTGAAGAGGATACAGTTTATTCATATATTAATGCCATGTATAGTATAGTACAGAAAAAATGCTGACTTTATTGAACTGCAGTAAAATAAAAGATACACAATGAGAATAAAAACAAAAGAAGAAAGAGAATGGGATTAGAGTGTATCTTCTCTTTGAGGACAACCATTTCTTTTGATATTTAAGAAAAAAAAGAAGAGGTTCAGCCTATGAGCACCCACAGAATTCAAACAGAGAACCAGAATTTCAAAGCCAATGGAAATTGATTAATATATTCCCTTTGAAGGCTGCTATATGGCCAATTTGTGCCAAGGTTTACTTTCAAATACAAGCCTGTATCATAAAAGCATCATCATGCAGACTGAATGAGCAAGGACTTGCTCAGCATATGCAATAACACCTAATGGGATGGGAGTGCAAGAATGAAACATGCGTATGAGATGGCTTTGAAATGCTGAAAACACCTTCTTACGAAAAGGAGCAGTACAGGTAAAGTAATGGAATGAGTATCACAATATATAGAAATCACTTGGTGTATTTTGCCTTAAGGTTTAGGGCTAATCAGACGTATGGAAAGGCAGTATACTCTATAATGAATAACACGTTTTATGCAACCTAGGTTCACAGCTGACCTCCTTTTGTGCCTTTTAGACAACCTCTGGTGCATTTCCCTTTTCTGTCTAGTTCATTTTAACTGGGTAGAATGCTGCACAGTCTTAGGTCATCACTCCCATCATGGCCATGGGCCATGATTGGAGATTATGTTAATGCCACTGGCCATTCATTACACAGGCTATTTAACATGCGATGAATATGACCACATGCCCAGGAAGCTTAAGGTTCAAGGTTCAGTCAGGGCTCTGATGAATATTATGCTTAAATGGGTTTCAGCACTTATATTCTCACTTAATATTGTAGCATATATAATCAAATTAAAATATATTGAGTTATTTTCTTGATTTTTGGCGACAGCGGACTGATTCTGTAATAGCTCATTTTTAACTTGAGCAGCTACTTCCCTACTTCCATTATCTTCCTTAATATTTAGCTTGAGTCCAGCCTTTCTTTTTTTTTCTGTGTTATTATTCTGGACACAACTGTACAGTAGTATTAAGATAAGTAAGAAATGATGTTTGGTAAATACTGTAGTACGCTAGTAAAATCATTAGGCAGTCCTGTTAATGATTCCAGGGTAGGAAAATAGACATCATTATTACATTTCTTACAATTTTGCTTGTGTGTTTGTCTTCATAAGTCTTTAAATAAATCGTCAGTGCTGAGGATTTCTCCCTGTAAAACTCCACGTACAGTACAAGCTTTAACATCAGGAGAAATTCAAAGTCCACAAATTGCTGCAAATCTGATAAATAAGCCTTGTTTTAGGTTCATTTTGCTTACTGTGACCACTTTGATAATTATGTGGGGGGCAAAGGAAGATGGTAAGTGATGTAAACAGTGGCACAAAATCCAAAGAGAGGATGCTGGGGTGGATGGATGGGTCAGCGAAACTCAAACCAGTAGTCAGTGTTGCTTTTAATGGTGATATTTTATAACCATATACGACTATGAAACATTGTCTTTTTTGTGGTCTTGCTCAAAACAGTCTCTTCACACACCAAACTAACAGATTATAGGCCCTATAATATATCGTGGTGTCAGTTTCCTACGCCCAGGGTTTGTTAGACTTGTGCAGTAAGCCTCTCTGCATTCTGAAATAGATGACATGAAACCACGGGCAAACAGTGGTAATCATTGAAAAGGTAGAGAAGCTTAAGTTAAGCTAAGATAAAGTAATTCTTTACAAATTCTTGTGCCAGAAGTTGTTCAAAAATGGCAAAATAAATATACAAATATGCAAGTGGGTTATACTGGTACTGTTGTCAGAGGGTTAAGAGTTGCATCTAGTTTTTGCTCTTGTATAATTCTGGTGTGGCTTACAGAGGAGGAGAGGCATTGTCTATTTAGGTCACACCACTCCACAAAACTGTCCACAACTTTCCTCTACTCAGCCTTGTGTCCCCTGCTGTTACTGCCCATGAGAGCAGAGTCCATTAGAACGCTTATGCAGCTGCTGTGAGCAGTATCTGAAGTCAGAGGTGAACAGAAAGGTAGGCAGAACCATTCCCTGAGATGCCCCCAAGATGCTCACTATTTAGGCTTGGCTTCACCTACTGCAGCTAACTAGTGAGACAGTCGATTCATAGTTGATCCCCCACCCGCACTCCAAATTTCCTCTTCTGTGAGTTTATGCTGGTTGTCTTTCGTCCTCGTGTTGAAAAGGTATTCTAAAGCAGTTTCCTGCATGCCAGAAAATTAAAAGAGGTGACAAGACTGCAGTCCTGACCAAGCACCAACATGCTGGGACTGAGAATGTAAAAGTGGTCTGGAAGACCTGTAGTACAGTAGCTTGGCACAACTGCAGACGGGAGTGTCTCACCTTGAAATTGTCTTTCTTTTGGGCCAGTTTAAGTTTTTTGGGTTGTTTTTTTCTTTATAGTCATTTTGCTTTTTGAATACCTAAAGTGGCTGGACTGAGAGAATGCAATTATGAATACAGTGTGCCAACATTGCAACCTTACAGTGAAAGTGCCATCCTTCCATCCATTTTCTTCTGCTTAGCCAATTCAGGGTCGCAGGGGAGCTGGGGCCTATCCCAGCCGCTATGGGGCGAGAGGCAAGGTTACACCCCGGAAAGGTCAACAGCCTATTGCAGGGCTAACACAGCGAGACAGACCATTCACGCTCACATTCACACCTCTGGCTCATTTAGAATCACCAGTGAACCTAACCCCACTAACTGCATGTCTTTGGACTGTGGGAGGAAGCCAGGGTACCCGGAAAGAACATGCAAACTCACACAGAAAGACCCCAGCCACATGGTGGATTCAAACCCAGCACCTGCTTGGTGTGAGGCAGCAGTGCGAACCACCACGCTTCTGTGAAAGTGGTCTGGGGAAAATAGCCGCTTCATCTTCAGTGCTGGTGTAAAATTCATGTCTGATGTATAGGTGGAATGAGCTGTTTTCAAAAGTTTCCAGTATGGAAATATACACTCAGGCTTTTACAGATCTTAGTATAAAACTTTATATGCTTTGTGAATAATCAATGGTGGGCTTGCTGCAACTCTCAGTAATAGAGGAAATTGCCTACTTTGAGTCAACAATCATAATAAATGGGCTAATGAATGAAACTGAGACACATATTCACTAGAAGCGACAGTGAAAAAAAAAAGTCTATTTCTTTGTCATACTTGCTAAATAGCAGCTATTGGCGTCTTTGAACAGCTAATATGCCTCACACAAGTCATTTTCTCTCTGCCAATTGAATGCATCGAACAAACTTCATCTATCCATTGTGGAAACCTGGCACCTCATTTTTAAAAACCTTTTCTTCTGCTACTCTCCTCATGCTTTGAATTATGCCTTCTCCCCGCTGATAGCTCGCACAGCTTGCAATGAATACAGTCAGTGATTTGGCACCAGTCATGAGATGAGATCAGAAGGTGATCACAGATATGCTGCTTTCCTTTTTGTGCCCAATTTCCTTCCCTTCAGAAAGGCCCTCCACCCCATTTATACCATGGCTGTGGTTATTTCATAGCAGCTGAGTGTAGGATGAGATGGCAGGGCTGCTCATGTGTGAATACACCTCTGACAGTAGTCACAATTCAGGCACTTCTGAAAACCGCCCATAAACAACAGAGAAGGGCAAAAGATGCTTACAGAGGCAGTAAGTATAGTTGAAGTAAAGCGCGAGTGTTGCTGCAGGAAGCAGCAGTCCATTCAGGAGAGTCCCAGGCTTTATGTTGATTCATTACTCTATTAGGCTTTGTGACAGAGATAAGGACCAGCATGTTTCAAAGTGATAGCTGACCTCTGCGTTTCACCCATCCCACCACCAACACACACACACACACACGTGCTCGCTTGGATGCCAAACATGGGCACACCAACTCCTGCGCTCACACATGAACAAAAAATGCACATGTTGAAAGAGACCCACACAGACTGTGTCACATCCAAACCAGACCGCACAGCCCACATACTGCACAAATCAACCATCCTCCCCTCGTGAGTAGGCTCAGAAGTCCAGTTTGGTGCACAACCACTAGAAATTTTTATTTGCAAGCAATTAAAAGAAACAACATGCTCTGCACTGTCTGAGAAGTCGAGGAACTTTCTTTTGGACTGCAGCCAAAAGGATCAAAAGGATCTTTGTCACCCGTGCAAAGCAGTCTGATGTGTATTGATAAATGTGTTGGGGGGGAAAAAGTTAATCTGACTCTCAAATAACTCTCATTTAAACTTCTGTGTCTGACTTTCAACTGGGCTCAGTAAAGAGCCGAGTCTCCTTATGCTGCTTTGATGGTAATAAAGTTCAAACTAAATGAAGACTTTATCATCTTGAAGAAGCGGATGGACGGGGTGGGTGCTGGACAAGATATCACTAACAAAGCACTGGGGTGATGGCGTGAATTAACCTCAGCCCATTCTCACAAACAGTTTGATGACTGCATGCGATGAATAACAGTTATCACGTGCCCTCTATGAGGAAAGAGAACAGCATCCTTTGAACGAACTCCAGGGATGTTTATTTTACAGAACAGAACAAGGAAAGCAAACACAATCGCCTTTCTCAATCAGCCTGGAGACGTAGTAAAATGGAAACAATAAGATCCCTGCTGCATATAGTCGACCACATGGTGCTGTAGAGTTGTGTTATGAAGTGGACCTGTTGGTGAAATGAGATGCTTCAGCTGTTATTTGATATTGAAAACAATATCTCTCTGTCTTAGCCCTGTGACAGGCTGGCAACCTGTACAGGGTACACCCTGCCTCTTGCCCAGTGACGGCACTGAAACGCTGTGGTGGGACAACTGTGCATGAACGAACGCCTGCAACGTTCAGTGAATTGAAACAACATTGCAAAGAAGAGTGGTCCAAAATTCCTCCACAACAATAAGATTAATAAAGTCAGACAGAAAACAGCTACTTCAAGTTATTGTTGCTAAAGGTTTTTCTACATGCTGCTAATCATTGGGTGTACTTTGTACTGCAGTTTCATGTGACTGTAAGTATAATGAAAAGCTTTCACACCTTTATATATTTAATCGTTATTTTTTGTTTTAATTATGCAGGACTAACCAACAAGACACATGACCTTTGTTCTAGCCTCTGCGTCACTGACTGTAAAATGTTCATATTCTCCTATTTAAATCTGTCGGCCATGCAAATACTGGTTTTATTTGTATGAAACCCTCCCCCCGTTGGTACAGTTAGAGTTTCATATGTGATAATAAAATAAGTATCTCTTTTTAGCACCTGTGCATTTGTATCTTTGCATTTATAACTCTGCAGTTGTATAATCAGTGTGTAAACAGTGAGGTGTTAACAGTGGAGACAATGGGCTTCATTCATACTGTATATATATATATATTTTTTTTACATACAGATTATGACTGAGAACCTTTGAAAATGTAACCAGCGTCTTGGTTCAAAGCAAGGACTGACACACACATAAGAAGACACAGGGTATGAGTTCCAAAAACTGACCACAGGTGAGAATGAGGTATAAAGACCAAAATCTATCTGCTTAATCCCATTATGTGTTTTCATGTAATTGTTGTTTAGATACAATTCCTTAAATGACTAAAAATGTATACAATATACAGTCAAATTTTAGAACACGTTACAGTTCAGAAAAGGGTAGCTTGAAATAAGAAAGGTGAGAGCACCAAGAGTTACCCCCAAATTTAATAGCGCCTCCACTATCAGAAATATGCAGGTGCTCGGTCCATCTTGCTGGATGCTTACATCTCTACCATCCATGAAGATCTATATGGAGACTATCTGCCCTCACCAGCCCAGCTCTGTCAGCATTTAGTAACACAAACATTTAAGCAATGTTGCAGTTCCAGAGAATGACCCCCAATAAAATGCCCAAAGATTAATCTCTTACCTGCCGAGCAGCTCAGCTGAATTGTCACAATTTTGAGTTCAGGCTTCTGTTTAAAATGTTCTTTATCTTACTGTATGTCTGACAGCAGTACCCCCTTTATATCACAGCTACAGGAAATACTATTGTCTGGTTGGCTTGCAGTTCCATTAAAGTTGGTTGACAAGTTGTCAGCAGTTTACCCACCATCTTAAATCCATGCGTATAAAACAGCAGGAATCCATAGCAGAATGAGGTGCTGTGCAGAACAGGTGCTGCTTGATCAGAGCTAAACCCACTCTCCCTCATAAGACATATGTTGCCATTAAAACCTTTAACATTATGAACAGCTGGCAGAGTGACTTCCCACAGTTTTGACGTCATTATGAAGTTGTTAAGCAACCAGCATTTCTTAGTAGTTTTGTGATATGCCAAGGTTGGATGGGCCTCCATGTACATGATAGACACTGGACCCTCACTGTGGTTTTTGAGCCCTCTTGCTCCTAATTGAACGTTCTCACATGATTGGATCTGAATGCCAGAGGTTTTTACTGATCTTGGAAAGATCCATTACTCATTGCACAACTGAACACCTGCAACTGGAAGTCACATGCAGACCAGTCAAATGCATGTCCTCTTTTCATATCTCCTTTTATTATTATCCTTAGAGTAATTTTTATCCATCCATTTTCTTCCACTTATGCTTTTCAGGGACACAGAGGGGCTTGAGCCTATCCCAGCTGTCATATTGCAACTAAAATTTTTATTGATCATTTCAATAACATAATTTTTGAAGAGGTTTTATACCCATTTTCAACACTGTGTTCTTATTCTTACAATCTAATAGAGTAGCTTGGTATCATAAACATATCAAGACAGCTTCTTCTTTTTTTTTTTAAACTTATCCTGTGCCTTCAGCCCCTCAATTCATCCACTGATTGGCTGTTCCTTGTATACAAAGTTTTGACTAACAGGTGGGTGCAGACTTTTGTTCTTTTTGTGAGTTGTGAGAATATTCCCCCTCACACAGAGATCACAGAGAGCCAAGAGCAGAAAGAACTGCCTGAATCTGAGTGTTTAAAGCGGTTTGAAGCCTGTGTTGCACGTGAGTGATCCACATTGTTATAAACTTTAGCCGTGTTTATGTGGGAGGAAGGACTGCTCGCCGGCTGCTTGGCTGTTGCAGAACAAAAAGAGGTCCGACCCGCTGGACTGCAGTTTTGGACATTGGTAACAGGAACTGAACTATACAGTAACCACTCACTCTCTGGACTGGTGTTATTTTGTTTTGTTTTGTTTTGTTTTCCCCATATATATCCTCTGGTACTGAATGTGTGCAGTATATTTTAACAGAATCTTTCCTTCTTAGGTCAAGTTTGTTTTTCCTTTTAGGGGTGTAATGCTTAATGATTTTTATTGGTTCTTGTCATTTATTTGTTTCCATCAATGATACCTTCATTTTATGGTTTTTAATTTGTTTGTATTTGTGGGCAAATTTTAAATTAATCTTAATTTACTTAGATTTCCTCCAGTCTGTGTTCGTGGACTGCATTGCACTGCTCTCCCTTATAGAATCAAACCCAAATATAGTCAACGAATCGGCTTTTCTACATTCCCCCAACTTAACTAGACCAGGACCAGCAACAAACTCACACAAATCGAACACCATACTTAATAAACAACAGACACCCAGCCCTATCGACATCAGCCTCACCCCTACACACAAAGTTCCCCAGACCAGTCCCTGCCTGTCTTTCTTCCTAGGCATGCTTGAGGCAACTTTAAAGGCAAAACTTCAGCAGACGAACCCCTGAACCACCTAACCCCAACAGACAATTGGATTCTCCACCCAGGGTTACCTCAAAAATAAAAAAAAGCAAAATCACAAACAAGTGCTCGATGGAAGAGCCAGTAGCCCAGCTGAGCACCCCAGAGGCACACTCCCACTACCCCCCGAATAAGACTGCAAACAATAAACCAAAATTCCTGTCCCGCCCCTTCAAATAAAGGATCCCGGATGAGCCCTCACAAATCATATGTTACGTCCTGTGGGTCTATGAGACATGGGAGTAACATATAATTGAGCAAGGAGTGAAATAAAAAAGTAAGTAAACAACCGGGATTGAAAGAAGGAATCACAAGGCAAGGTTAACACAAATAATTATGGCATTTATTGTAATTGTCTCCCAAGTGCTAACTAGTACTTAAAACAATCTCAAACCTGAAGATGCAGCCAGTTCTGTAAGGGGGAAAAGAAAGATGTAAAGAAAGTTAAACAGCCTCAAAAAAAAAAAAAGAAATCAAAAAAACCCACAAGCAAAACCACTCCCACCAAAAACTGGAGATCATCTGGTTTTAAACAACAGACACACAAATTTCATCCTCCCTAACAGGAGTAACAAAATGTCGTGCACTTCACTCGCATACATCCACACACAGCGCAAAGCACTGCTTCAACTAGCCCGACCAGCCCGTCCAACCATCTCCTCCTCCTCCTCTTTATACAGGGTCACCTTGATTGTGACTGGGAACACCCGTTGTTGGAGAAAGGATGACAGCTCCTGCAGAGGGAGGAGAAAGAGAACAGAACACAGTGACGCATACGCACACACAGCACAACAGCTGTAACAGTGTGTTGGAGCTGTTAATTTTTTTTTGTCACATTTATCACAGCATCGAAACCTCTATTTTCAGTGTTTCCTCACCTTTTAGCCCTTTTTATTATTATATTATTTTATTTGTGTATTTATTTGTTTTGTTTTTTTGTCCAAATCCTGAGGAAACTATAGCTGCTATGTGTGCAGTTCACAAGCCACTAGCACTGTCTGTCAGTGCTGGCTGGGAACTTTTTTTGTTGTTTTTGTTCTTGAAAACCTAAACAGTATTTCAGTGGATACTCATACTTTAGCCCTCTCTGGTGTGTTCTCCATTTACTCAAAAAAATTGACTATTGCTAATAAAAAAAAAATAGCAGCCTAAAGCAATTTCTGTTTGTTCACCACTTCTCTTTTCAGCTTAACAGCGGTCTACACTGACAATATTGCGTATATTTACAGGAACAAACAGTGTTTAAAATGAGCATACAGATGGGAATATGTGACCTTTTTTCACAGTTTCAAGTACTCCTTTACATCAGTGTTAGAGGTCATTATACAGCAGCTGGCTGTGTTAACACACACCTGAATGCTCTCAATCAACAAACTCCCAAAACTTCTGCTTTTATAGAGCTGCTCACACTTGCTGGTGACCAGTTAATCAAGTGCATTTGATTAGCAGCTTCTGGCTGCTACTTTCTGGTTTATAAGACTGAGGACATTTTATTCAGTGTGTCTGGTGGCCCACACAGAGCCTTCAGTATGGTTGATGGACAGCCACTCTAACCACTGCAGCTCCCTGGCTTACTCCTACGCTCTATATCGCTTTAAAGCATGTTAATATTAAACTAATTAGATAATGGTATAGCACATAATAAAATATGATGGATTAGATAATCACCCACTAACAGGGGCCAGTCAAGCATCTCTTTATATAGAGTTAATTGTTTATATTATCGTGTTACATCAGCCTTCAGCAGTAAATTATACCTGAACTACTCTATAATTATATTTAGTATTATTCTTTTTGTGTGTATCGAAGTGCACACACCTCTGTTGCTATGTATGACACGGGATAGCGAGGTTAGTTTCTGAGCATGAAAGTTTAGGAACACTACGGTGATTAATAATATGTGGACAATATGTGTAACACATAGATTAAATGTCATTTTCAGTGTTTATTTAAATGCGTAGATAAATGAGACATGTGGGAAGTGACAGGCAGTTATGTGGTGTAAACATTAAACATGAAACACCGTGTACCAAGTAAAACTTTGATCAAATTAATCATATATTAATAGCATGTAACGCATAAAACATAAATGTGAAACTGAGGCAGGTAATGCTTCAAGCGAGTGACAACTACTGGGTCTGAAAAACGAAGCCTACATAAAGTATTGAAAACTACAAATTCCTGATGATGGTTCCAAAAATTACCAGGATGTAAAAACAGTGTTTGTTAAGAAAAACATCTTTGAACAGCTGATAGGTCATTTCCCCAGTTATGCATTACTAGGGGCAGGGTTACTTTGACTGATATATGGCTGCCTATAGGTCTGCTAACCTGAGTAACTTCATTGGACCTGTCTCATCTGAGAAATTACACAGTATGTGCAGAGGTCTTGGGGCATCCCTTATTTCTATACATTTTGTGAGGAAAATGGGAAATAACCACAGCAATTTATTGAAACCTGTGCAAACATAAATGGAAATACAGTACATACAAGGCAAAAACAGAGTTCTAAGGAGCTTGAAAATTCAATATTTGATATAACTACGTTTATTATTCAACACAGCCTGAACGCTCTTCGGCAGCTTTCTTGTGATTTCTTTAAGCAGTCTTCAGGAATCGTTCTCCAGGCTTCTTGAAGAACATTCCAAAGCTATTCTTTGGATGTTGGCTGCCTTTTGTCCTGTTCAGTGCTTCAATAATGTTGCAGTTCGGACTTTGGGGAGGTCAATCCATGCCTGGTAGTGTTCCATTATGTGTTTTTCTATACAGGTATGCTTTTACTGCACTGGCGTGTGTATGGGATATTTGTCAAGTGGAAAAATAAAGCTGCTGCCAGTCAGACGCTTTCCAGGTGATACTGCATGCCGGATCAAAATCTGACGGTGCTTTTCTATGTTCATACTTCCATCCATTTTGACAAAATCTCCAACACCACCGGCTGAAATGCAGCCTTGAACCAGGGCAAAGCCTGCACTGTATTTTACATATTATAGCCAGTCACTGTTGTACCACTCTCCTGAATTTGAATTCATCACTCCAGAAGACCTGCTGCCACTGATTTTCAGTCTCTTTCCAGTGTGTAATTTGGCATACCTCAGCCTTTTCCGCACAGTACTGAATGTCTTTGTGCGCAACAGTTGTACTCACAGTCCGTTTAAGAAGTCTGTGCTCCGGTTTTGGTGAGTAAAATTCTAGTATTATTTTCATATGTCACTAATGTCAGTCCATGCAGTCTATGGATATAGCTTGCTAACCAAGTTTGCTAAAGCTGATAAACATATGCATCAAAATTACAGCCTTTTATGCACATTTGTCATTTTTCTGTGGTTTTTCTATTTGACTGTAAAGGCTGGTAATTATGAGATCCCTTCATAATATTCTCCTGCCATAAAATAAATGTCATGTTTGCCTTGCAACTGTCTATTCATGGCTTCCTGCTCTTGCCTCCAGCTCCTCTTGCATACATGGCTTATTTGTATATTTTGGCTGGATCTCAGACTGTCTGACTGCATCTATATCTGGCTCTGCCGGTCAGACAGCCCTGGGTTTCTTGAGCCAAGAAGCCAAGCATCGTATGCGCACATTTGTGCGGCAATGGATTTACACGCTGAATTAAAAATGTGTCACCTGTATACAAACTGATAACAGATTTCTCATTGATAACCATGCATGCTAGGCCTCATTCATTTATTTCTCTATATTGAAAGGAAACACTGCTCTTTTGTTGCCCGTCTCCAAGAATCCAGACAATCCAGGATGACAGGCATGCTGCTGTTCAAGCTGCACGCCAACTGTGTGCATTCTGTGAATTTTCATATGGACGTGATAGACATTACATTTTCACTTTGTCATTAATGTGGCCAAATGCATCTATTGCAAGATTTCAGGGATTTTTTTTTCTTTTACCTTTCTCATCCTCAGTGTGCCATGTGTGTGATTCATGCAAAGCATGAATTAACTTGATTTAGACAGCCAGGCATAAAATTAACATTTATGGATTTCATGTGCAATGGCAGTGGATATTTTAGTGACTCTGTTTAAATGATAAAAGTCACATTTAAATAGTGTAATTTAAAACTTTCTGAGATAATATGAAATCTAATTAATTAATTCTTTGTAATGTACCCTCTGCTGTAACAGAACTGACCCCGAGGATCCGTTCGGCGAACAGAGGCCCGAGTCTGAGTGAAGGCGAAAATATTCACGGAGACAGCCCTGCCTGTACTTGAGGCTCTGCCACAGGATATTGCGACTGCACTCTTTAAGAGAAGCAATAACAGCTTGCATTTCATCTGAGACTGCAGTTCTTAAAAGGCGTAGCTTCAAGATAACCGACCTGTCCTTCCCCCAGCAGTGTTTGACAGAAGGGAAAAGAGAGAGAACGTAAAGTAGAGGGCAGCATGAGGTAAATACACTTTAGAAAGATTTAGAACAAAGAAAAAAAAACAATTGATTCATCAAATGGGTAAACTCGCAAAGTTAAAAGGTACATATAGCTGCATTATTCTCCATGTCGTTTAGCATTTCTTTCCAGAACCGGCCATTATGGCGAACTGACCGTGACTGAAAGCATAGAAATTAGAAATTATTCAAATGTGAAAGGGTTTCCAGGTCGCCATTTAAATGTTGGACCATCTGTGTTTGAACTGAGGGCTTTGCACAGAAAAGAAACTTGGCTGTACTTTTTTTTTTCTTTAGAAGTGTATTTAAAAAAAACAAAAAAACAATAAAGAAACGTGGTCTGTCGGTATTTGCTTTGTCACAGCGGTCATATTTGGTGAATTTTGTGCCACGGCGCTCACATGCTTTCACTGACTTCTCTCTCCAAGGCTCGGGTGCTTAAACTTCGTGAGATGAAAGGAGATCGCATTACAGGAATCGTAATATGGTTTATAAAGAAATGACTGCGAGGCATTTCAAAGAAATTTAAAAAGTCATAAAAGTGTGCGTGCGTGTGTGTGTGTGTGTGTGTGTGTGTGTGTGTGTGTGTGTGTGTGTGTGTGTGTGTGTAGCACACACAGAGCAGGCATTTCAAGACACTCCCCGGGCACCGGCAATTAATGATGACAATTTAAATTTTGAAATGATGGTCTTTGCGGGGCAGCCAGGGCTAGACAAGTTGAGGAAGTCACCTATAATAGATGGCACATGATATTAATGTACAAAGGCATGCTGCCTCTAACCTGGCAGCCACTGGAAATCAATCACCACCTCGGCATTGCTTTCTTTTGACAAATATGCTCTCACTGGCCAGGCAGCAGAGCTAATGGCCTCCAAAATATTTCTGTCAAAGACATAGCTCCTATTAATTATTCAGTCACCTGTGCTCCTGTGCTGTGGTGCTACCTTACAATATTTACAGTGCTTGCAAGAGGCCGCTCTCCCACTGGCTTACAGTCCCTGTGGTGGCGAGCTGCTTTCGCACGAGCTATAATTCCATCTGCTCCACTTCTACTGGGGGAGAGAAAGACACGGGCCGCTTTCATCCCTTATCAAGAAACACGCCGGCCTCTGGAGGTGGATGAGTGTAAACAGGCTGAGGGTTGATGAAGGTTTTGCATTGTCTTTAGGTCATTAGCGAGGCAGGTAGGGTTTCAGATTCATGCGGTGGAGGCAGAAAGTCTGCTGTCATCTGCAGGGGAGCACGTGTTGTTGTTTTAGGGGGGGTTGTTTTTTTTTCCTAGTCTAGATGTGAAAAGCATGCTAAATTTAGTTGGTAATCATGTGTGCATAATGCATTACTAATGTAGCAGACAGGGCAAAAGATGCCTTTTTAATTTACAATTGGAATTAGTAGGGTGCTGTCCAGGGAGGACCATTGCAGGCAGAGTTAAACAAAGAGCACAATGGTGGCAAATCCAGCTGTTACCAGACAACCACTGGCCACCATGCTCTTACCGAGTTAAATCCCCTTTTTTCCGCCCACAGAGGGGGAGCAGGATGGTGGGCTGTGGAGGAGGGGGAGCGCAATGAGAGAAGGGAATGATGCTGCATTCACGTGGATGTGGGGAAAGTAGAAGAAATGAGCTTTGTTTTTGTTTTTTTGTTTTTTTTTAAATACATCCATCTCCAATTCACCGGTTTATTGGAATGGGCCTTGATTTCTTCACCATCCTACAGATGGTAAATCCAGCAGCAGCAGCAGAAGCAAAGTACTCAGATTAAAGCAAGCTGAAAGCATGATTTTCATTGCCTTGACAATCAAATGTGCACTATATCACTGCCAGATATGACGCTGGTTTAAAACAAAGTGGCATTGTGCAAAACAAATCAGCATATTCTCCGTTTATCACTCAGATACATAACATTTCATATGCTGTTCTTTGTCAGGTTTCTTTATATACACGTCCACTCTTTAAATGAGGTATTCTTTTGTAATTGGATCAAAGCTTCAAATACATGACTGCACTATATAGGTGGACAAAAGTATACAGACTCCTTGAGAATTAAAGCCAAATATAAACGTGCTCTCATTTCACATCATTCCAAAACAATGATCGTGGGTGTTAAATAGTGTCAGTGTCATAAACTGTATATAAAAGATGGATGTAGCCAAAGTGACATCACTCATTGGTTGGTGGTCCCATGGTTAAGGAGTGGAGCATTTTGTGTTTAATGAGGAACATTGCATTTTCATATGGTAGTGACCCATCAATCCCAAGGCAGGCCTGCCCTAAAGCATATCCTGCATTGTAATTTTGACTCAGAGGACCGTAATTAACTAAATGAATATCATAATTGCAGTGGCGGCGCCTAACAGCTGCGGCTCGAGAACATACCGTCCCCCCTGTTTGGATGGCTGTTCTTAACGTAATTTCCTTGTATGTATAATGATTAATTTCACTGTACGTATAATGACAATAAAAGCCATATTCTATTCTATTCTATTCTAATGCAAGAAATAACACTTAAAACTAGATACTGAGACAATTAACTCATCAAGAAAGTGTTTACTGTGGTCAAAGTGAAAAGGAGCAGAGGGGTGTTTTTCCATTGACTTCTATACAACTGCACTGCTTTTGATTGATTACTTTATTTTTAAAAGTAACTAAGTTAGATTACAGGGTAATTTATTAGTTACATTCAGCAGCCGACAACACCCCCCTTTTTACTAAGGAAAATGACAAAAATAGTAATGCACAGTGACTTGGATAAGTAAGTTTAATCCGATTACTGGATTGGAAATAGTAACTCGTTAGATTACTCATTACTGAAAAAAGTGGTCAGATTAGAGTAACGCGTTACTTAGTAACGCGTTACTGACATCACTGGTGGTGGGAGACATAATTTGAGTTTCAGAGACAGAGTGTGCACACGGTCTCCGCCCCACTAATCACACACCTGAGCCTCATACCTAATCACACCTGCAGCTGAGCTGATTCTGCCGTGGCTTCAAAAGGCTGCCGTTTTCACACAGTCATCACCACATGCAGGATTCGAGCTTGTCTACCTTGATCGGTCGTGTTTAGGCAATCAATTGTGTACGCTTATACTCAGCTTGGTCTCCTTTGTCCAGATGGCAGCTGCCACGAAAAGAGCTGTGGAGAGAGGACTAGTGGGGACAGACCTGGAAAGGAGTGATAACTTGCCTGCCCCCTGTTTTGTCTTTGTCAGGAGCCGCCGCCAGACCGCTCCGGCTTCCCCCGAGAAAAGACTGTCAAACACCTTTTAACCTTTCCTCTGTGTTCCGAACTTGTGTCCAGGTTTTTTCACAAGTGCTTGACACAATATGACCCGAAATGAGTGACTGAACCCATAAACTCTTAAGGAAAGTGTCAGAGCCAAGTCAGAAAGCCATTTTCCTATCAATTTTTATAGGAGCGGAAGGCTTTTTGCAACCACAGCTATCGCCTTCTGGTGGCCTTCAGTGAAACAGGAAATGTCCAAATGCTAAACATCGCTTAAGACAATTTCTTTGCAGAGTGAAAATATAAAAGTCAAACAAAAACTTGTAAAAATACTGCTGTTTTGTCAGAGCTGCTGGTGTCTGAATCACACGCAATATGTCCTCTGACGGTGGTGTTTAGAGGTATTGGAAGCTCAGACCAAAAGATCCTGTTTTAAAGCATAACAAAGTCAGAATTTGTAGTAAGAAGGGTTTTTAGTGATGAAAGCCACAAGACTGTCAACTTGAAGACTCTGGTTTGTGTCCCGTTTGGAAGCTTAGTGTGTGAAAACAAGAACTTTAAATATAGTTAAAGTTCAGGTATCTTCATGGTTAACCCTGACTCTTCTGTACTATGAAGGTGGTTCACTTCTTACCAGGGTAAATGCCATGGTAACTTATGCTGCAATCAGAGACCCACAAGTATGAAATCACTGCCTACTGACCAATTAATTCTCGAGAAAATAGCACCCCACCTGGAAGATCGCTCGGACCTCTGTGGGGAGAGTGGAACGGTCGGGATCTAAAATCTTTGGTTTCCCTGATGAGCATCATTAAAAATATATAGATTTGTAAATGCAACTTTATTCCTTTTTTTTCCCTTAAAACAAGACAACTACACTTAAATTAGACAATAGTAGACCCTGAATTGGATAAGCAGAAGAAGATGGATGGATGAATGATTATAATCCTCAATCTTTTGACAGGATGTGTTGAACCACATTTTGAGCTGGGCCGTGCTTATGTGAACAGTGTGTGTGTGTGTGTGTGTGTGTGTGTGTGTGTGTGTGTGTGTGTGTGTGTGTGTGTGTGTGTGTGTGTGT
>JAVDPK010001341.1:0-31608 GCA_034780415.1 Cichlasoma orientale | reverse complement strand
AATATAAACTGAAACTACCAGTTGGTTATTTAGAGAGTAGCAGAGTAAACATTAGAATAGGGAAGAACACCACCCCTCACCTCAAGTTACTAGTCAAGTTTTTGTTGAACTGTTCACTGCAATCAGATGACAGACAACAGTCAGAAAATCCAATGACAGGTTCTTGAAGAGGAGCGCAGCTGAACAGGGAAGTGATTATGACCTGGAGGGATTAAGGTGAGACCCCAGAATTCACCAAAATGTTCTTTTTAAGGTGACTTTAGCAGCAAAAGATTATTAATCCTAAACATCACCGCTGTGCAAGCCAAGCCGCGATGGCAGAATAAACAGTGCAGTGCGGTTTTGTGCAAACATAGCAGTGACGTAAGAAAACAAAGGCAAAACTCAACCCAACTTTAATTACATGGCACCTTTCACAAAAACACGCAGCTTACAGTGCTTCGCAGTTCAGCATGAAAACAGCACTAAACTGGAGTTTTGAAAAGCCACAGTGAAGGTGTGTAAGTAGTGGCATCACGGGGAGATGCAGTGTCTGTACTGGAAACTGTGGCTTCAACAGAAGTGGAGGTGTCTGTTTACAGTTGACATGTGTGACTGAGATGCTATGACGAGCATCCATGTAGTTCTCAGTTGTCATATTTTAAACACTGTTGAAGACTTCTGGGAACAGACAGGAGTTCTTGTGAACTGGAGCTGCAATGACTAGTAAGTTTAATTAAGATAGCCAAAACAAATAAAGCTGCATTCCTTGTTAAGGGGCTGTAGGTTTTAACTTCACCTCAGAAATATAAAAAGCAATATTCACTGTAAACTGAGGTTGGTGCTGTGTGCTGTAGAAGTAAGGCTAAATACAACAGGAAGAGCCTGAATTGGAAGGTGCCACTGTAAATAGGGAAGTCTATAGCTGCCGGACATATTAGTTTGTGAACAGCATATCTAGTATGATTTTAGATTTGTTCCATCAGCTGCTACTTCACCAGTGAAGTAAGAGCTACGAAAACGCATTGGTGTAATTTGCACATCTAACCAATGTGTTTCTCAACTATGGATAGTTGAATGAGCTGTTACCCAGAGAGTGAGCTTGGGTGGAGTGAAAGAAAATATTGTTCTAGCATCCAACCGGTAGTGCTTGTTCTGTAATCATGATTAAAATCTTTACTGGGAAAAAGTTTGATGCAGTCCTTCATCAAACCACTTGCTCAACAAGCTCCAACATGGAGAAAAGCAAACTTTGCAGCTGCTCCCAGCCACCGCTGTTTGTTCTACACAGCGAAAATCTACAGTAAAGCTACATCAGATAAAGTAAGCAAATGAACTGATATGTTGTTTAAATCGGGCAGCGATACCTGCAGCGAGCAGGGGTGAGTCTAAAAGGGGGGCACGGGGTGGCTAGACCATATTTATTTCAAGGCTTTAGTAGCATTATTTAGCAGATTTAGAGTAATATAAATAAAACATATTAAGTAAATTGTATTGATGTTTAAAAATATAAAAATAAAAGCTTTTTTTTGTAGGCCAGTAAAACTCTGAGCCACTGACATGGGGCTGTTGGGCTGGACACTGAATTATTAACATTAATTATTAACATGTACACCATCATAACTCTACTAGTGTAAGAAAACCTTCCAAGAAGACAGAGTAAATTTTATTTTATGCTTTAGGGTAGGTTGTATGTATACCTTGTTGCATTTGACATGATTGTACTTGTGATTGTTTCGTTTTGAATTTAAGAAAATGCTTTCGACAGGACTCTGCAGTCTTGTCAAAAATAAGTGCACCACACGGTCCCGTAGCCTGAAGAACCACATCTAGCAGCAAGGAAGTAATTATTTTCTGTACGACTTGATAAGTCTCTCACATTGTTGTGAGACAGATGGCATCAGTTTGACTCTAGAATACTTCGGTTTACAGAAGAGTTCATGGTCAAATCAGTGACTTCAAGGTGCTCAGGTTCTGACTGCAAAACAAGCCAAACTCATCATCCCTCCTCCACCGTGCTTGACAGTTGGAGGCTTTTGTGCTGATTCGCTGTGTTTGTTTTCTGCCAAACGCATCTCTGTGCATTGCGGCCAAACATCTCCACCTCGTCTCATCTGTCCGAAGGACATTGTTCCAGAAGTCTTGCGTTTTGTTCAAATGCAGCTTAACCCATGCTGCCATGTTCTTTTAAAAGATAAGAGGCTTTCACCTGGCAACCCTTCCAAACAAGCCGTATGGGTTCAGTCTTTTTTCTAACTATACTCTCATGAACTTTAACCTTTAACATGCTAATTGAGGCCTCTAGAGTCTGAGATGTAGCTCTTTGGCTTTTTTGCAGTTCCTCTAAGCACTGGATGGTCTGACCTTGGGGGAGAATTTGTTGGGACCTCCACTCCACGGAAGATTGTGGCATTGTGTTAACACACATGTGAGTGCTCCACTCCAGCATCTAGCTCTCATTCAACCACAAGTCAGGATTTCTTTGTTAGCCTCATTTAGCCTTTAATGCCTTTTAGAGAGCCCTGAGTTTTCTTTACTCCAGTGAAGGCGGTGTGCCGTAACACTACTTTAACATTAAAAGAAATCATAAATGTAGTAGTTGCTTCAAGGCAGTGTTATTATAGGAAACGGGGGCCTCAAACGAACCACATAATCAGTCAGACCTGTTTCAGTGAAGCAGGATTTAACCTCTAATTTCAGTGAGCAGCCGCTCTAAGTGGCTCACAAATGGGAGACGTTTTTCTCGGGAAAATGTGTCACTATCACAAAGTGCACTTTTTCACCAAATGAAGGTCATATCTTCATTGACATCAGCAAAGCTTGTTTTGCATGCATCTCACACACGGTTGAGGCAAAAACAGTCTAGGCTGCTTGCGCAGGCACGAAAACAAAGGAAGCAAACTGTGGAGGATGGTGTGTGAACCTTGGAAGTTTCTTCCTCCAGGTTTTGAGGCTGACGCGGTGACAAAGAAAGCATTATAATGTATGCTTAGTATGTTACCACAGCGCCACTCCCCCAGGCGTCGTTCTGACTATTGACCACTGCCGAATCGCTGGGGCTTTAATTAGCGCTAGTGTAACTAATTGGCTTGCATAGAAGGAACATTGATGGGAGGCAAGAAAATGAATTAATGAGGAAAGGCATTGGCAGATTAAATTCTGCTGCTTAAAATTAAAAATGGATGCCTGATCTCCTGGTGAAATTGGCATTTAGGGCCAAAACAATGAAAGAAATCCACGTAGGGTCGCCTGCATGCGAGTGCGTGGGTGGGGTAGATGTCAGATTTCGCGTGTGTACCCATGCGTACATGGGTTTTTTTATGTGTATGTGCCTCTGTGTGTGGACTCTTCATCAGGGCTCACGGAATTACATGTTCATTTAGCTGACAGCAGAAATCTCTCAAGCGCTGGATGTGCTTCGATGTAAAGTATGTTAACCTTTAAAACAAAGCCGGCCAAGGCCCCTCTCATTCTCCTGTAATTGCTTGTGCTGGGTAAGCACACTCGCCTGAAAAGGTTATCGTGTTCCTTGTCAGTTGTCATGATGAATGAGCAAACATAGCAGGAAAATGAAAATTGGAAGTTTAGAAAAAAGAATAAAAAATATAAAAAATAACAGCTCCCTCATACCAAGCTGGCATGTAGCATTTGCACAAATTATTGCTCTGTTGTTCGGTATCTGCAAATTATTAAAAAGCAAGCAAACAAACAAGAAAGGCAATACAGGCAGGCAGTAAATTAATACGCGCAGGAAGGAAGGATGGATTCTAGACTGCTACACTGCTGCTACATTAATATTCACTAGAGTCTAGTACAACCTCCAAGTTTTTGCTGGCATATTCTGTTTTCTCTAGCGATGTGTGTCTACTGCCAGCGCACGCACGCGTGTGTGTGTGTATTTTAATGTGGACAGCAATGGTTATGTTTGCATCAAGTGTGGATATAATTATGTGCGATGTGCACGTGTATGTTTTGTCTGCATCTGTACACAGATGTGATTATGTGTGCAGCATATTTGCTGCGTGTATCATTAAATCTCGTCAGCATTATATTCTGGGTTTGTGTGCCGGCAGACCCAACAAAAATGTTTGTGTGCGTCCTGTTTGCCGTGCACTTGATTGAGTATAGCGCAGCAGAGGAAATGTTGTGTTTATGCCAAGTGATTGTTTTCCTTGGTGACTTGATGAACTGGTGTGTGCATACCAAAGGCTTTACAGACAAGTCCTGTTTAAGAAAACTGCATTCACAAATCTCCTCTAATAGGCACTAACCCTAATCCTATATTTTGGAGAAGAACAGAACAGACTTTTTTGGGAAAATGTGAGTAGATTTTTATGTGTTTCAGTCAGAATGATTAGTTTCTTTGTTCCCTGATTGCTGAGACTTGGTAGAACCATTTAATAAAAACCAAAAAGATCTACAGTATTCCAAAAGTCTGGGGTTAGAGTTGAGCTTGTCACCAACTTAGACCTTAGCTTTGTAATTTGTAACATAATAAGATTTTTAAAATATTTATTGTGAAAGGTTCCATGACACTAACATGCATGCACGAGTGCAAGAGGACTGGCCTGATTTATTTATTTATTTATTTTGTGGTTTGTCGGTTGTGAAGTTCCATTTGTGCCAAGATTACAGAACTACGTGCACACCATCCAGGTAGACTATTCACCTGGAAACACATCCACCTGCTGAACCACATTCTGGCATGTTCGACTTGTTCTTTGTGTTATCTGTCTGCTGTGTTAATATTGTTGGCTCATTGTGTTGTCTTCTCGCTTTCCTTTTAGTCATAATGTCAAAATCCCAGTGAAGCTAGCCACCATGTGGATATTGTTGCACTTAAATTAAACTTGTTTGTATTTTTAATAAAGTTGCATTGACGCAGGCAATCTGTTAAAAGAGTTTAAATGGTAAATGGACTAGTTCTTATATAGCGCTTTTCTACTCTTTCGGAGCACTCAAAGCGCTTAGTCACAATTGAAATACAGTTCAGAGATGAAAAGATTTAGACAAATGTCTAAATGTGCATGTGAATATAACTTTGGCAGAAATGGAACCAAAGCAAACTATTAGCTTTTTGAGGTTTGGGAGTTTCCTCGTTGATTACCACAGAGAGTTCTTTAAACGGCTGGTCTGTTGGTTGAATACTGTGCATGCTTACCATTATGCATCTCTTGGTGTAAACTTCCAGTTGGACAGCGCATGCAATCACCTACTTTTTGTCCGCAATGTGTGCCTGTTTACATGCATGCTTCCTTGTCTGTCATCTTCATGGACGTTCCAAACTCAAGCAGCCTGCGTGATCCCAACTAGACAGTAGGCAGCACTGATAAGCTGGAGGTAGAAGGTGAATGGCTGGTGATGGCTGTTATCGCCAGAGGCTGGCTCAGGCTTAGGCACCGCTGCCTACTGGACCCTGAAAACTCATTTTGACAGATGCATCTCCTCCCTAGGTGTTGATGCACAGTGGGGGGCTGATGACACTTGCTTGCCCATGCGTCTCAGAGTAGCATTAGCCGGCACCACGTTGAGCCAAACCTGCAATTTATATTTTGCCCCAGGCATCAAACTGAGTAATGACATGCAAAAAGGAACTGCCATCTCACCATGCCCAGCACCAATCTGCCAGCTCAAAATGTAGCTTCCACCAATCATAGCGTTTCCCATTCTTCACTGTTTTAACCGTGAGATCAGTTCCTGATTCTCCTATTTTCTGTCACAGCGTAAAGTTAAGGCTGTCAGTTGTGTGTACTATGAGGCAAAATTATTCAGAATATGTTCTGTATCTCTGCAACTAGACACACACCTGGGTGTGCTTGTTTTCAACCATACAGATGCACCCTATGCATAATTTTCAGAGCAGCAGCCAGACCCTGCCATGTTCTTCGTCCCTGCCCAATCAGAGATGCAACAATGCTGTCAGTGATTCAGCTACTTTCTTTCAAACTGTTAAGTCAGTTTACCAGGAGAGCCATTTGCCATAATGGGCACCGCATCCATAGAAAGCTCTAACTGGGAGTTTTGCAGTGTATTCAGAGTCACTCAAGTGTGTCGAACAAGCCATAGAAAAATAAAATTAAGAATTAAATTCAGTTCTTTCCCACAAGTAGAATGAAAACATCTGAAACTCAGACAATTGACATGTGGCTTGGTGCCAGTGAATAGGAGGTTCTTTTGGGCTGCTTCCGAAGTTGTTTTTTCAGTTTCTTTTTTCTCTTTTCAGATTTTAACCTTGCTCCAAGCTACATTGGGGGATTCAAACGTTCCCCTGACTCCACCAGGAGGCTCACTCCAACCCATCTGCCACCTCAGATAACCCTCTGATTGTTGACAACCACATGTTTGAGGTGACTGTATGTGACCGCCGCCGCCCATTCTCGAGCAGCAGCAGCAGCCTCCTGCAACCCCAACCTGCATCATGCAGTGGAGACGGCGGCACTGCTGTCCCATCAAGATGACCTGGACCGTCAAGCGCTCCCTCTTTCGGACCCATGTGGCCGGTCTCCTCTCGCTGGCCCTGCTCTTCACCATCTTCTTATTTTTCAGCCACCAAGACTGGCTGCCAGGGCACAGTGGGCCTCGTGAAAACCCGCTTGCTTATACCATCAGGGGCGTCCGCAGCCCCAAGGGAGAGGCGAACCAGAGCAACTCCCTGAGGGGCCTCTGGAGGGAGACAGGGAATGTAGCACCAAAGCCTCTCCTCAACCTCAGCTCTCAGCAGGCTGAGGGGGCAGCAGGAGAGGCAGCAGGGGGTGGAGGAGGAGGAGGCGGCGGAGCCAGGATGGGTGTAATGGGATTGGGGGACACCATGAGTACTAACAACACTTTAGAGAAGGAGATGGGTGTAGGTGGGAGGCTTAGTGCTCAACCCTATCGATACATCCTGAATGAGCCCTTCAAGTGCAAGGACAGTACACCCTTTCTCATCCTCCTCATTGCTGCAGAGCCAGGACAGGCTGATGCCCGCAATGCAATCCGCCAGACGTGGGGAAATGAGAGCGTGGCAATGGGCCTGGGGTTTGTCCGTCTTTTCCTACTTGGCACAGGAAAGAGCACAGACACCTTCCTTCAGAGCAGCATCGAGGAAGAGAGCCGCGTTTACCACGACATCATTCAACAGGACTATCAGGACACTTACTACAACCTGACCATCAAAACTCTGATGGGCATGAACTGGGTAGCCACCTATTGTCCGCATGCTTCCTACGTGATGAAGACAGATAGTGACATGTTTGTCAATACAGAGTATCTCATCCAGAAGCTGCTGAAACCCGAGATGCCTCCCAGGCAGAGGTATTTCACTGGCTACCTGATGAGGGGTTACGCGCCAAACCGAAACAAAGACAGCAAGTGGTACATGCCACCAGAGGTGTATCCAAGCGAGCGCTACCCGATATTCTGCTCAGGCACGGGGTACGTGTTCTCAGGGGACATGGCCGAGCTGATCTACCAGGCCTCACTCAGTATACGCAGGCTGCACCTGGAGGATGTTTACGTGGGGATCTGCCTGGCGAAGCTGCGCATTGAACCAGCACCCCCTCCCAACGAGTTCCTTTTCAACCACTGGCGTGTGTCTTACTCCAGTTGTAAGTACAGCCACCTCATCACATCCCATCAGTTCCATCCCAATGAACTCATCAAGTACTGGAACCACTTGCAAAGCAACAAGCACAACGCCTGCATCAACATGACCAAGGAAAAGAGCGGCAGGCACAGACACCGGAGGTTTCATGGAGAGAGGCCTCCATGATGGATCCTATGATTATTACCTGCCTCAAACAAAAAACAAAACAAAAAAAAAAAGAAGTCACTGTAACTACAGACAGTGAAGGGCATGTTGAACTCAGCACTCTACACTATATGGGGAAAAGCACATTGTTTTTGGTATTGTGTACAGTTGATCCAAACTATTTTTTTAATTAAAAAAAATTATGTATTGTAAACCTATCGAGCTATTTCCAAAAGGGGGAGTGGGGGACGTTTCTGTGTGAAGTGGAGCATGCGCAAAAAAACGCTGCAGCTCAGGAGTGGTGTTTATGACAATTCAGGTGCCAACGGAAAGGTGGTAATTTATGCTCTTCTCTAAAGGGTAGTACAGTATGTCACATTCTATGAATACTCAAAAAAAAAAGAGAAAAACATTAAGACACAATTGTGTTTACAAAGACAAAGGGAAATGTACATGTACTATGTCGAAAAGTTACACTACCTAAATATGAATGAATGATATGAATCTTTGACGTTGACCAGTTATGCTGCCCTGTTTCTCAGTGTTTACTTTCCAGATCTATCAATGAATATCACTCTAAAGAGAAGGTTTATCTGTCATATACTGTATTTATTTAAAAGAATGAACATGAAAGCACCCAGAATCACATCAGAGATGACTGAGATTGTATTTTTTAAAAGCTTTACATTGACTATGACTGCACTTGAGCAAATGTGCAATGAATCAGTTAACGATTAAATGTACCAAATTCACTTTGTGTGTAGCAGTGTGTGTCTGTTTTCTTTCTGGGGTTCTTCATCGCAGCCCTTCTTTGCTACATTACACAACATGAAGTGTCCAAGGTGTTGGGCCACCAGACGTTAGCAGAATAGCTACAGTGCACCTGGATGGAACGCACATTTTCAAACTTGAATCAGAATAGAAATATTTCATCATAGGACAAGCTTTTATATTGATTTACTTTAATTCTTCCATCTGCAGGGACTAGTGGGCCGAAACCAAAAAAGTCCCTCCCTGCATAACAGAGCCATCAAGTCAAGTAAATCCCTTCAGGTAGTGTCAAGAAATAATTTGACATTACAGTTTACTGATATCCAGCGGGTCTTAAGTTATAATTAATGATGTAAAATATATTTACATTATATTATAAAGTGATTGGATTTCAATCACAAAACATACATTTATTGATATGGTGTTACTTATTTCAGTGGCATCACTGATATCTGATAGCTGCAGCAGCGAGCTAGCAGCCAAACGGTGTCTCCTCATTAACGCCCTAATGGAAGTGTTAATATGCAGATTTTGCCACTGATTTAAAATGAGCTGCAACACATGAATTGCTTGATAGAAGAGCTAATGACTGAGCTGGAAACAGACATGAAACTATGATTATCTTGCTAAGTGCTGCAGGATGACAAATAAGTGGCAAAAATGAAATAAAAGTTCATGATAGTTCTACGCCTTGTTTAGCAAGATAATCTTCACAAATTGACACAACTCTTGTGATTTTATAGGAGTATAAATGCAACTCCTTTTATGGGTCACCACAGCAGATTATCAGCCTCCCTCTTACCCTATCTCTAGCATCCTCCTGTCACACCAACCCTCTGCCTGTCCTCCTTCACTACATCCATGAGCCTCCTCTGAGGTCTTTTCCTCCTGCCTGGCAGCTCCATATTCAACACCTTTCGTCTAGTATAGCCACTCTCCCTCCTCTGCACATGTCTAAACCATCTAAGCCTTGCCTCTCGCTAATTGTGTCTCCAAACAGGTCGGCCTGAGCTGAAATATATTCATTTCTAATTCTGTCCTTCCTGGTCACGCCCACTGAAAATCTTAAATGCAGTTGCTAGAACTAAAACCTAACGATGGTGTGATGTTGATTGTCCTTGAAAACTTCAGTCTCACTTCTTTGCAAACTTTTATAGGATGTGTAATAGCGTCAGAATACACGTGCGGCTACGTGTGTGGGGTATTAAATAGTTTATGTGAAAATCTATAATGATTGTGTTAACCCTCTGAGGTCATAGATGCTAAAAAAGTGCAACTATCTGAAAAAATTATATAATTTCTGTATCAGAATGAATATTTTCTTTGTTCCTGGATAGCCAAGAATGACATATTCTGATTGCGTAGGGTTAGGTTAGGTTTGGACGTCACAGGTTTAAGTAAGCAAATAAATAAAATTATCTATATGTTTCAATTTAAAAGCCATTATGCTAAATTTGTGGTTTGCTTAACAGGATACTTTCCCACTCGCTGCATGAATAGCACTCATGTTGGGATTTTATGTCCATGTAGCCGCGCACAGGGGCTGCACTGCTCAAAAAAAAAAATCATCACAGCATAACACAAAGTCAGTTAGGGTCCAGGGATATCAGTCTGTCCGGTTAGGAAGCAAAAACCATTAAGAATCCATTTCACCTGCTTTGGTTCCAATGACAACAGGCTCACTGGAGAGGCAACAACAAAACAACCGTCAAAAAGGGAACGGCCGTGCAGGTGGTGGCCATAGACCATTGCTCTCTCCTTTTTCCTGCTGCTTGATTTTTTTTCTAGTTTTGCTTTTTGCTAGTGTGCTTGTTCCTACTGGCAGCATGAGCCAGTATTTGAGAAGTGTATTTTCTATCCCCCTTAAGGACAAATGCATAGTTTGTGTCCTTGTAGTGTAGCAAGAAGCTTTTTATTTACATAAATTTGCATCACCTGGACCCAAGCAGACTCTTACATACGTCTCAAAGTATAAAACTGGGGTGATTCTGAAACAAGCTTGCATACGAAATAAATGACAGTTTCTGATATTTTAGGAGCCCTGACTTCCCTCCTCACATCCTCTCTTTGATATCCTCCATGCACCTCCACGACCACCAGTGGTTGCATTGCCACAGAAAAATCGCACATCTACAAACCTAATTGTAAGTCACGCAAAAGGAATGTTTTGTTTTTTTTGCTCACAAAATCAATGATCATTAACAAAAGGTAATACTGTATTTGGTGGACCTTGGAGAAACGCATTAACTTCTAAATAGAAAAGTGAAACATTCGCAGAAGTTCGGCAAAGGTAGAAACATTGTGAAGACATTCAATATCAAGGCTGAGTGATGAGGAAATGAATTAAGCGCTGAAATACCCAGTGTCTCCAGGGAGCATAAAATATTCTGCAGCAAAACACCTAAGTTTAGATTTTAATTAAAAATGAATGCATATGAAAGTGGAAGGCTGCCAGAGTTACTCCATATGGAACTGAACTTTCATCTTGCACAAATGAGTGCGTTTTTATGAGTGTGTGTGCGTGCTGGGATGGAGGGAGGGAGGGAGGGAGGCAGTAAATAAATACACACTTCAGTGCTCGAGCCCACCAACAAAAAGAGCATATATAATTGGGTGATGACTTGAAATAGCCTATATCAGATTAAGGTAATTTAATTAAACTAATGGAGAGCTGGGGCTCCTGCTCTCTTTCCACAGACTGCACTACACACCCGTCAGTCTCGTTTTAATCACCTGCACGTTTGAGCGACTCTGTTTAGAGCGCTGTAAAAAAAAAAGGGGGGGGGGGGAGATATCACACAATGGTATATTTTTAAGCTGCTAATCACTGAGCTGAAGTGTCTTTAGGGAGGAGGAAGCTGAAATGGGTAAGACAGCGGAGGGAGAGGATATCAAGATGTTCATCTCAGATAAACTGCACAGCAGCGAGGAATTATTTGATGCCGGAGCCACAGGCAAAGACACAACAGCTCTATTTGTTGCTCTGTACACATTCATGTAAGAGGTTATGCCATCGCATCAACTTTGGTTTAACAGTTATCACAACAGTTACACAGAGCGGGTCTATTAGGCCACATTTGCTATATTTACCACAGCAGTCTGCTTTGCAATGCAGAAGCAACATCTGAGATATATATCTATAACTCTGCAAACTAAATCATTCAAACAACAGGGTTTTTGGTTTTTTTGGTCAGTTTTACCTCTCACAGTAGGCCAGCTCTGGAATCTACTATTCATGAGGATGTTTTTTTTCTTTTATTTAATAAAAAAATATGATCCATCTTTAGTTCCTCTTTCCTTTAACAAAAACAGGCACAAAACAAGGATAGTATTGTAGATTTCTTAGTCACACCTTAGCAAGAAATAAAGCTGCTCATCATGAAGTCAGTTATCAACTGATCAGCAGAGGCAGAGAAAGGTGCCAATCTTGTTTGCAAGCTCCTGAATTACTTGCACTTGAACCATTATATTGGTAACATTCATTTATGGCTGATGCAAGGAAAAGCCATTATAAGCAAACTCACTGTCACCTCACAGCAAGAAGGTCCTGGGTTCAAATTCAGTCTGCGGCCTTTCTGTGTGGAGTTTGCATGTTCTCTGCGTGGGTTCTCTCTGGGTACCTCCCTCCCACAGTCCAAACACATGCACGGGGTTTAGGTTAATTGGTGATTCTTGAATTGGCTGTATTGGCTGTAAATGTGTGTAAGTGGGTGTCCGTCTCTGTGTGTTAACCCCGTCCAGGGTGCACCCCGCCTCTTGACCTGTGACAGCTGGGATAGGCTCCAGCTGATAACACACAAACAGCTGTGCTAGTGGTGGCATTGTGGGCGGGCCTCGGGGTTCTTAATCCAAAACGTGCCCCCCCAGTTTAATTCCACTGACATACTATTACAATTATACATAAAACTATGTCATCCAGCTTGGTAATGAAAGAATTAAACACCCACATTGGCAGCGGCTAATAATTTGGCTCACAGTAGCTAAGTGCAGTGTTAGAGGTAATTAGCATAACTGAGGAGGACGTTGACCCCGTCGGGGCTAAGCAGCTGATGGAGACTGACATCTACTCTGATGATTTTGGAGTGGATGGGCAAGTCACGGTTTGGGAAGCACCCCTTATGTCTTTGGAACTAAAAATAGGAAACTCATCTCCACGTGCAGCTCGTTTAAAAGCACGATCTCACTTGAAATGGGAATGTGCCGAAGAGGTTCCGCACTCGCAGTGAGCGACTCAAACCGCCCCTGTGTGTGTGGTGAGTTACTTACAGTTGTTCAGACACATGTCTTTAACTCTTCTGCTATGGAGTCTCTGCGTGCAACCTTTTGGCAGGAAATGAACTCCATATTCTGCCCTTTTCTGAAATCTCTAAACACAAAACCCAATTTTTAAAAATAAACTCACAAAACTTTTGCCTGTTCTTCAAACTGCACACACACACACAACCAGCATCAAAATATTGAAAACACATTGCTCAGGACACAGAACTCAACCTCATGGGTCTCTTTTGTTATTCTACAAAATGCACAAAATCGCAGGTAAAGATGTACCCTCACCAACCCCACCCATGCTAGTTTATGATGTGGTTAAAAGCAGACTGTTTGAAGATGTCCCAGTAGTGGTTTAAAGGTAAGTCTAACGGGTTTCTTGCTGCACGGCTCAGTTTAAAATGTCTGTTTTGTGTACGTAGCATGATTGAGTGCGCAGAACTGGCAGCATTAATGCACGCCTCACTGTCATAGCTTATTTCTTTATTGAAACAGCGAGGTGAGGTGAGCCCTTGTCAAAGTTGGTTTCCGTTCAGTCCTTGTGCTCTGGCGCCAACGGAGTTGTACTTTTAATATTTTATTGAATACATTAGCAATCACTCACAGTCCAACCAGGAAAAAAGAAAAGAAGTGAACTCATAGAACCTCCATCAGACGTTTGCTGTAGCTGCCTTTGAGACTTGGACGACGTCTCAGTGAAGCAGAAATCTGGACCAGTATTTTGGTGTGTTTTGCTTAAACAGCGCCTTTCAAGTAATAGCATATTAATTGGGTGAAGATCAAGACTGAAATTCCTGCTCCAAAGTATGAATCCTCTTTTTGGTTTTTTTAACCATTTTGTTAGTTTTAGGATTTTCTAAATTTCTTATTATGGATTAATACCCTGGGACTTTCCTGTAAAACACTTTGACATCATCTCGAATTCATTGTTCCCTCAGTGATGACAAGAGATCCACATCACGAGATAGCAAAGCAGCCCTGAATCACAATGCTCCCTCCACTGTGCTTTACAGTTGGGACAAGGTTTCGGTGTTATAGTGCAGTTTTATTCCTCTGCACACTTTGACCAAAAAGTTCCCTCAGATGGTGTTTTGTGAACCTGAGACATGCCACGGTATTTTTCAGAGAGCAGTGGTTTCCTTTGCAGTGTCATTCCCCTACAACCATTTTAATTTTAGGTTGTTCTTTTTTTGTTTGTTTGTTTGTTTTTGCATTGGACAAATGAACAAAGATTTTTGTGAGTTGTAGAGCTCTTTTTTTGCAGGATAACCACTTCTAGGGCAGAGATTAACCCTCTGAGGTCCAAGTCATCATAGGTTTTAACCCTAACCCTATAGAAGACCAAAAAGTGTGATTTCCTTCCACTTTGACACTTTGATCTCATCGTAGATTGATGACCATCCAGGTCTTCAGGAGTGCCTTTTTAGTGTTTTCCATCTTTGTGCAGCTCTAAAAAATGTTTCTCTCAAGTGCCATGAGATGCTTCACTGCAATTAATCTCTCTTGAGAAAGGCGGACTTTTTCAGTCAGCAGACTTTGTATGCCTTTATGCATCAGGCATACAAAGTCTGCATCTACAACATACACTTCTAATTTCTTCTTTTTAAATTGGAACACCTTATTTCTAGCTGCTTTTGGAAAAGTCATAAACACAGATATTTGCTTTCTTTGGCCACCCATACTAATACATTTTAGTATGATTTTAAAAATGACGGGGGTCTACTATATACCAAATTCAGAACACTCAAGTAGGGAACACTTTCATGCCAAACCTCCCAAGTTCCACAACCTCAACATGATGCCCTCCTTTATGAGCGATAATAAAGATTTATACCACACGATGACAGAGCTGTAACAAGATATTTTATTACTTGTAAAGGAAAGCAGCAATGTGCCACCAACAACGGAACAAGCGGCATTTAGATTATGCATTAAACCCAACATAGTGGTCGTCAACAAGAAAAACAAGGAGCGGGAGAATTCCTTCTGAAAGCCCTTCTTATTCCATCAGAGTACAAATTATGAAATACTCAGCTGGTCCCAGGTATTCATCACCCTCCATTAGTAATGATTAAACTTGTGACTCAAAGCAAGAGGATATTGGGAGTAAGGTTGGGTATCATTCATGCATGTCCTATGCAATCACAGCACCAGATTACCAGCATCCGGCAGCACTCAGCCCTTCTACAAATGATGAAAATGGAGAAGGGTGGGGGGGGAGAAAAGGGAGTGGGAAAGAAGAAAAAGAAGAAGGCTAAAAGAGGTAATAGAAAATCTGAGACAGAGATAGATAGACTCCTCTGCTCTTGGTAAGAGGAAGAGGCATTGCAAGATGAAGTAGGAAAACATGGAGTGAAGCCAGGTGACTGTACAGGTGAAAAAGAAAAGGATGAAGAGAAAAGAGAAAAATAGCAGGAAGTAGGTAGTGATGAATGAAGGCGAAAGGAGCAGTGACTGATCAGTATTGAAAACCTGTGCTGCTGTAAACGTGGTAAAAAAGACTAACAGTGGAAACAGATTGAGATGTCTGCCATGATGGAGTGGAGGCTGCAGCCTGGCTTTAACATCACTGCTCACTGTTCCTCGGAAACCATAGAAGGGAAAATACACTTGAGGAAGAGACAAATCTCCTGACCTTTCCATGACAGGCGGGCCCGGAACCTGACTAATGCTTCTTTGTGGGCATGACTGATGACTACTAATGGAGGTTTTAGGTGAATAATATGTGAATCTGACAAAGGAAATAATAAATGTCAGACTTAAGAAATATATATATAAATGTATATTTTAAATCACTTGTGTCTTTTGATGACTGCTGCCTTGCTAAGCAAAAGTACAAAAATAAGGATTGAAGTTCATTTTCTGCTCATTTTTACCAAAAAAAATTGTATCCACTAGAAGTTTTTGAAAAAACAAGCATTTCACATTTAAAGTAAACACTGATAAAATGTCAAATAAAGCCAAACCACAACAAGGTAATGCAAAAAGAAAAAAAAAATTAGCCAAGGCTACTGATGACTTCTGCAACTATTTAATATATTAGTTAGATTCAGTAGCACCCCACCCCACCCCACCCACACCTTAACTGTTTTCTGTTATATAAATATTTATTATGATTAACTTATATCTCAGTGCCAGGTTCCCACCGGGTAAATCCAGTCACTTTGAAATAAATAACTAGTCCTCTTAAGAGGTACATATAGCTTACCTTCTGCATAAACTGCCACCTCACCCCAGAGTGAGTATATCAAAATGATCAAACTATTCTGCTGGGGCAAGCAAGGCAGACACTGCTTGTCTTGCAAAGTCTAAAAATGGATATCAATTAAAATGTACCAAAGTGAAAACAATCTTTCTCCTTTTATCTCAAACAGTGTTCTGTTATTATACTTCTCACCTGTTTGCATCCATCACTTATACTACTCCTATCTTGTGGCCTCAGTTGGCTATTGTCTCTCGAAGCAGGATTAACTCTGCTTGACTTTCAGCCATTGGAATCTGTATGGGGACAGCGTTTTGATGGCAGTGTCTGTATCCTGTTAACAATGGCTGGAGCTGGGCAAACTGTGAGGCCAGCCCTTTTTCTGGTTCTTTATACATGTGCATTATAGATAAACCTCTGAACTTTGACAAGAAACTGATGTGAAACTAGTGTGCTAGACAAGCTGTCATTGGCTCTGCTTTCACTGTTCTGAGATCAGCTACCATTTGCACTCTGTGTGTGCAGCATTGGTGAGTAAATGGTCAATCTTCAGAGATAAGTTTTGTCTTGCTAACTACCTTTTTCAATATGTGTGATGTAGGGGAGTTAGAGTGTGAAAAAGCTTTCCATAACTCCTTTAGCGCATTAGCAGAGAAAACCTGTAGAAGTGAACTCCTGTCATGTCCAGTTTAATAAAACAGGTAAGGTGAACAGCATGAAAAATCTGAGGTGATTAGCATGACATGTCATCATGTCTGCCTTTCTTTAAATGTCACTGTACACCGCTGCAACATTCAAACTGATTAAAAAAAATAACATGGGCCTATTTTATAATATCTAACTCAAGTCTTGCTTAAAGTTAGGCTAGCTTGACTAATAATGCAATTAACTTTATGTATTTACATGGATTGTACAAGCTACTTCAGTGTAATGTTGATAATAGAAATCTAGCAATATATTAAAAATATGAATCATATTTAAAATGACAGATTTTCCCATAAGATAGATCAAATTATTATAATTATCATAATCAAAACAGAAATAAGAATGGTGATATCATATTTTGATATTAAAGGCAGAGTACATAAATGTTCTGCTATTCAGTTTTCCTGTCAAGCCAAAAGCCTTACACCCACACAGCCCCTCTTCATTTCAAAAACCAGCTAGTTTCATTAATCTCTACACAATTCCCTTACAGTATTTCTCCCTAACAATTTCAGACAGATGGCAGATTCCAGCCAGGACTCAAGGATGATGGGGTGGTTCCAACATTGAGCCAAAATCTATTTATAAATGTAATTTGACAGTGACACTCCACAAAGCAGGAGAACTGCTGGACATCCAACCTGCCAGGGCCGTGATAAACAAATCCAATCCTGTTAGCACTTTGAAGAACCCTCTGTAGACGTGTGCTTCTGTTGTATGGCACTTGTATAGCCCTTGTTATGTAATGGACACACCAGATGCAAGGGTCACTGGGAGTAGAATCGTTAATGCAGCGTAATATGGTGAGGTATAATATCTCCAGTGTTGAGTGGACATGCACATATCGCAATAAACTACAAAATGTGATAAAAAAAATAAACAGGTTTGAAGCTATTATGGACTCTTATCACTATATGTATTAAGACAATGATGCTTTTTCACTGCTTTGAATTTTGTGCCTCTGCACGTGCTAACTGTATGTAGTTAAAGTGCTGGTGCTCAGCTTAACAGACTTCTGACCTTTTTTTGTTTTTTTAGGACAATGCAGCAGATCAGCACGAACATGCTGAAGAGGCAATAGAGCTCTTTTTTTTCCCCAAGTCTAAACAATAGAAGTGTCCTGATTCTGCAAGTTATTTCCCTTATCTTAATGCAAAGGATAATGCATTTGTGAAGAAGTGTGCAGTAACTGCCAACAGAGCATCACCAGAGAATGTACAAACTGACAGTCACTATTGCAAAGGATATGACACCATAATAAGTAAAATTTTAATTAAAGGCAATATTTATGACACATCTGCTTGCACTCTATTGCATAGCGCATTTGTTTCTGAAACTATGTACTGTTGAAATCTGGTTTGGTTTGTAATATTTTGCACAATTTTGGTTCTTTATGAAAAGGTCCTCATAGAGCGCACATGGGAAAAATCCAACCCATTTCAATCTGGCCCCTGACATCCTCACAAAGAAACTAAACAACTCCCCCACAATCAAGCTGTAGATTGGGATGCATCATTGTATTGGCTATTAACATGCCTGCGTAGCCAGTCTATGTGTAGGAAACACAGGATATATACAAAAATGTGTTTATAACTAGGAAATATTAGCCTGCCCTTTGTTCATATAGTGATTCATGTCTGTGCTGCAACCAGGAAATTATTTGAATTTGAATTCATATAGTAGATGAACACGCTCATAATTTACAGCGTGCAGCGTAGGGTCTGGCAGTGGGTCCAAGAATTTCATTCCAGTACCTAATGTCAGTCAGGGTGCAGTTGCCTAGCCTGTGCGCCCCTCCGTGGATGTGCCTCCCACACTGTCACTGACCCACCACCAAATGAGTCATGCTGAATGAGCATAACATTCTCCACAGCTTCTCCAGACCCTTTCACATCTGTCACATGTGCTCAGGGTGAGGAGGGAAAAATGTCAGTGGCCTCCAACTGTAAAACCATTCCTGTTTTGGAGGTCATCTCATTGTTGCCCTCCTTGTGCCCCTGTGCAACTTGTGCAACCCCCTCTGCTACTTAACTGACCCGATCAATATCCCAGATGTTTAATTAACTTGATGCTATACTCTGATTAAAAAGTGTTCTTTTAAATTTAAACAGTATATTTAGATTTTTGATTTATCGAATCACTTTTTTGATTGCTCTAACATGGCAACTTTCCAAATTTAGAGGATAAAATATTTCTTCTTCATTGATGCGGGCATGTGTTTTAATATCTAACTGTGTTAAGCATTGAAGTGGATTGCACGCCAGCTTGCCACAGAAAAGTAACAATTTCTAACAGAAAGTTTTTGGGTTTTGGAACAAGGATTCAGGCTTATTTTAAAACAATCTGTCATGTCTACCAAAATTCGTGGAGTTTAACATATTTCAGCACCATGAGCATCATGTTTCTGTGGCATGTTTCAGCTCTTGTTGTGTCAGAGTACGCACACATCTACACTCAGAACCCACTCAGGGATTGGACACGTTTGAAGTGCATGGGAGGCGTGCCAGGAAAAGCCAGGAAAAAAAATGTTTTCCAAAAAAAAACTTTATAGCAAACATTACAGTTTGCCAGTGAACATATAGCCAAAGACGAGGCCTCTTGGAAAAATGTGCTATGGGCAGATGAATAGATGGAGTTGTTTGGCCACAGTAGCAGTAGACGTGTCTGGCACAGACCAAAGACAGCTTTTCAGGAGAAGAACCTCAAGCCAACTGTACAGCATGGTGGTGAAAATGTCGTGCAGGGTTTTTCTTACATAGAGAATTTTTGGTATTTATTATAAGATATTTTTCATAAGGCCAGAAATAACAGGAAAACGGGTGCATTTCTGTCAAATAAAGTAACACACTCATACAGTGTGCAGATCAGTTATTTGTACAGTTTAGAGGCGGTTTAATGCTTCCTTTCTTCACTATTTGAATACAGGAGTCACCTGACCATGCTGTAGGAACAGAGAGGAGACAATGCCATCCTCGCTCTCTTCCACAAATCTGAATCCCATCGAAATGTTATAGGGAGACATCAAGCTGATGTCATAGACTGACTGGCTACATAGTTATCTGTGCTGAAATATTAGCATGTGATCCTATACTTTATTTTACAAAGAAGAATATTACATCCTCAAAAGGTATGAAAGAGCTCGTTTTCTTTCTGGTGGTATCACGGTTGCCAAACCACTCTGCTAATAAGCAGAAAGCGGATCATTTGATGCCAAACTAACGGTGTCCAGGATGCGGCACCGTCCATACCATGTTCAAAGGTTTTGGCCACCAGGTTAAGTCTAAGCTCAGGTCTCACTAGACAAGCAGCCCATTCACTCCAGACGTTTGAGCCAGCCCGCAAAATGCTTGGTCTTGAGTTTCAGTTCCTCACCACACTGATAGTTCAATATTTAGCTGACCAGACATAACACAAAAAGTAATGATATCTTCCAAAGGAGGGACAGAGCTGCCTGTGATATTTGAAAATCCCCACGAGTCACTCAGTCGCCTGGCATCCTTCACCACGCCTTCCCACATCACTTCCTGAAGGGCAATTTATCATATCTGTAGTCCTTTCCAACCCACCCCCTGCACAGCTTAATGGCCAAATCATTGGGTGGGTGGTACTGTGACAGTGGTTTATACCCAAGTAGCAAAACTGAGGCTAAAATACATGAAGCCAACACAGAAGTACCAAAAATTGCAGCTCCTCCAGTAGCCACTTGAGGCTGGCTCTAAACACAAGTAATCCTTATTTACATTCAAGTTAAATTCCCAGCTTTATTGCATTAAAAAATCTTGTTTACATAATACAGAATTTTTTTTTTCATAGCTCAGGCATTTGGATGATATGAAGGCTTAACAGGCAGCTGTCCACCTGGCCTCACACCATTCGCTCAAGTGAACTGAACCTACTGTGTTTGTAGTGTTGATGCCTTTTGGAACATTTTAATGGAATTATCTGAAACATTTTGTTACACTGTTACTAAGCACTAATTACCAAATATCTGTTTCTGTGCATCGCACCCCTCCGTGTGCTAATCAGTCTTGTTAGGGATCGCTGATAACACTTCTGGTCTAAATATGATCAATTCTGGCTCCAAAAAAATTCCAACATGGCAGTAGTCAAAATGCTGATACTGAGGCTGAAGCTATTTGGGTGCAATCTGGTAAGACACAACAATACACTCAAATTAAAACAGAAGCTGACACATTTAACCACAGAAAAACTATTCAACATTTTGTATAAATGCAGAGGCGCCACTAAAACGCATTACTCCTTTAAGACTAGACTTCTGTGATGCAGCGCTAAGAGGTCTTTGGGTAATTACTCCATCAAACGGAAGCATGGCTTTAGCATTAAAAGAGCACCAGCTACGAAGAAGTGCTTCATCAACAGGGAAAATCCGAGGAAGAAGACATCACAGTAGCACCCACTCTGATTGACAGGTGATCTCCGACTGCCAGGAGCGGTGCAGAAGCACCGCAGCAATAAGTGATTCACAGCACAGATGGTGACAACAAGCGAAATATCAGCTCACGTACAGTATTATGATGGTAAGAAAACAAAGAGTCATCCATTAACACATCTGAGCTTATAAAAACATCTGGAAAATCCAAATCAATGCAGCAAATGCTGTTTGTTAAAGTCTTTAACAATTTGATACCGCTTACTTATGTTTGATGAACTCAAAAACAGCACGCCAGCGAGTAAAAGTACAATCGAGATTCTCTTTTAAAGGTACATTAATCTACACAAATCAATGAGGGAGGTGCTAATTATCTCTCTGAAGGCCTGTCCGCCCTCTCCGTGGTGCGAGGTTGTGGAGGGCAGCAGCAGATGCGGCTCCTCCACCTCTGCCAGGCTCATGTTTCAGCGCGGTGTTTACTCTTGCACTTTCTGGGATGACAAACGAGAACAAATCGTAGGCCGAGGGTACATTAGTAGGGTTATTGGGTTATGTGCCGGTAAAATATAAGCCTGACAAAATGCTTTTTCCAGGGGAATCTCTGAGGTGTCATCCTCTGAAGTGGAAAGCAGAGCTCCTGCTATGGAACTTAGTGCTTCAGGCAAATATCTGGTGATGCGCATATGGGAGCTGCAGCACTGTACTCATTTTAATTAGGAGGATCTTACAGTGGCTCCCTAACCCTTTTTTTAATGTGGAACACAAATCTCAACAATTACGTTCTACATGCCATAAGTCTGATTTGAATTCATTACTGTTGCGTACTTGCTTCATCTGCGTACGTGACAAATTGCGACTCCTGAAAGTACACACTACAAAGTGTCAGATAGTACAAATTTTGGGTGGAAGTGGGACACCACCACGGTGTCATCATAATCCCAAAAGACAAAAAAAAAAGAGTATTTGGTGAGTCCATTCATCATTTGCAGTGACCTACCACTCAGATTAACAACCTATTGTTGGAATTCATTTCTTCTGGTGTACAGTACTCACATTAACATGTACATCCAAGTCTCTCCCAGAGGATAAATTCTGGGCAGCCAGCCAGTTTTGCTCTTAAAATGTACAGGGTTTTATCTATATACAATAAACTAATAACAATTTAGCTCTGCTATGCTCTCCCTCCCCAAATCCTTGGGACTATATAGCTGCCTGTGTACTTGCTGAATTTTACATTTTCTCTACAAGATAGCGGCTCACCTTACTGGTGCTGATCACATAACATACAGGAAATTTATTTTAGGTTGTTGAAGCTGGAAATGATGCTAATTAGAGGGAAGAGACAGAACAAAAGCACTGAAGATGTAGGCCGTAGAACCACGAGGAATTCAAAGACACTAAAATATTAAAAGGAGAAGGGAAGTGCAGAGTCTGATGACAGTTCTCTGAAGGGGGTGGTCACTGCGAGAGACTCCTGTTACACTGCCCATAGTCATTTAATTGTTAAACAGTATTGACTGTATGGCTAACTTTGTGAAGGCATTCGCTGACGTAATGCATTCTCAGCCATTTACTGCACACTTAACCATCAGAACGAGCTCGGATTTAAACCTAGTTCTAGCCGCAATCATTAAGTCGAGTCTCTTTCCTCAGACAGTGCCTTGAAAGGGTGTAAAAACATGAGGAGGTATTGCGGAAGAATTCAGATGCCGTCTGCCTCCCTTATTATTACATCTACTCTGCACTTAAATGTACCAATACTGTACCTCTGGCAGAATAAACAGTCCCAGAGCATGATGCTACCGCCCCTGTACGCAAATCTTGATACAATTTCTTTGTGGAAATGTAGTTACAAACAGTACCCTATACTGTTCATATTGGCAGATTTTATTACCTTTGGACAAGGCTAACGTTTCCCCCCCCGCTTCTGCCCTTTATGAGGGTTTAACTTTAATGGAGTGTATAAATCTTCTCAACTAATTTGGCATGGCCAAGCAAATATGTGCGCTGTTTCCATATTTAAATAGGACCGCTAAATGAATTACACCTTACGCCAAATGATGCGGTGATCAGAAGGGTTGGCAGCCCACCCTGCCAGTAGCTGCTAGATTAAGTCCTATCACTGACATCAGCTTGGCAGGCAGCATTTCCTTCTATTTTTCAGCGCACATACACAAAAACCCACACCTCAATCTTCTATCTCGTTCACAAACCCTATTGTAGATTTGCTTCTGTCTCCTTCACAGGACCTCCATGAGACCTTGTTGGTGGATACTAGCAGCTCGGTGGAACACAGGAGAGGATACAGCCATTTGCGAGATGTATGGCTGAGAAAAGAGATTGTGACAAGGCTCTTTGCAGATGGCAGACAAGTCTGACAGCCTCGCATTGTGTTCATCCCTCCTATCTGCTGAACTGGCTTGGTTAGCAGGAGCAAAAGAGATGGGGGATGGGGGGGGGATAAGATATATATGAAGTGCTGAGAGGAAATTATGATCAAAACCTGTAGTCATCGCTTCCATATGGACAAATTGCGCCGTTCGTGCATTTACAGAAGGGTGTTAACAATAAAGAAGCAAATGTAAATGTAAAAGGGCTGAATGCAGGATACAAAGATAACAAGCATATTTTTAGCTCATTTTATTTTTAAAGGATCTCTGTGCAACCTCTACACACACACACACACACAACCGCACACACAGACTATGACTAAAGCGCCCTCTTGCCTAATTGGGGTGATTGATGCTGTGCACCAACTTGTAACATCCAGACTTTCATTAAAACCAAATGCAGAAATCAAGATAACAGTGCAGGGATGCTAAATAAAAGTGGCAGTCTTGGAATTAGAGCAGATATAAATCCCCAGTTCTCACTTAATTCCCAAAACGGATGATTTGAGACAACGTATTCGTAGTCTTTCTCAATTTCACTTGTAATTAGTCTGGTATAAATGATGACAGAGTGCAGGTCACAGTCACAGCCCTGGGAGACAGACATGAATAAGTGATCATTTGCAGTAGAGATCATCAAAATTGATTTCACTTTGCTACCACCATACCGCTACACGCACCGATGGCTCCCAGTAAACCCAGTGATCAATAAGAAGAGTAAAAACCAGTCTGCTGTGTTTTCAGTGCTTTTCTCTGTCCGTCTTTCTTGACAGTTCAAATGAGAACCAATCAGTTTGAGACAGGAATGCCCGTCTATTGCCCCAATCATGCAGCCTGTTGGGAATAATCATTCTGTATCTTTTACTCCACATCACTGATCCCTACAAAATGTATTAACAGGGAATGGATGGCACCACCGAGATAGTCAGTAGTCATTGATCCATCACGACAGGACAGGAGTTTCATGTTTGATGATTTTTTATGACGAGCCACCAAAATCTGATTTCTTAAGAAGCAATTACTGTGGCTGCTAACCTCATTTTTAAACAAGGTTCTACTGTTAGTCAAAGGCTACAAATCGGGAACAAAGTAAGGTCTGGCAAGGTTTTAACATCTAGCACCACGAACTTCATGGTCAACTCAATGACTGCAAGGTGCCCAGGTCCCATGGCTGCAGAACAAGCCTGAATCATCACCCCTCCACCACCGTGTTGGCAGTCGGTATGAGGTGCTTGTGCTGATATGCTGTTTGGTTTCCACCAGTGTGGTGCTCTCATGAACTTTTAACATGCTGACTGAGGCCTGCAGTCTGAGCTGCAGCTCTTGCAACACCTGGCTGCTACTGATCCTCTCAGTTCCAATGGAAGCAGTAAAGATGTTAGTGTCTCATAGGACTGTACATGCTCATCAGAACTGTAGTTACACAGCAAAAAAAAAAATGTTTCATTTGTCATCTTTATGCCTCCCCAATGGCAACAGCCCCGGCTGGCTCAATAACTCAGCAATGCCTTTAGAGTATTTGGCACAATTGTACTCTTGGATTCAAAGATATGCTGATTAGGATTTTGTGGTTGAAGGTCAAGATTAACGTGACAGTCATACCTTAATTATGACACTGTTATAAGACATTATAAAATTATGGCATGGTTATGTTCAATAGGTCAAAGGAGAGACATGGATATAAACTGGAACTTGACTATTCACCTTTTTCTTTTCACTTTAGTTTTAATTCTCTATTTTTGTTTGAACGCCCTTATTCAAACAATAAAACCACTCATCTGGATCCATTCTGTTTCTTTTATTCATTCACAACCATTCGTTGCGCATCTGTATCAAAATTTTATTCAGGTCATCATAAAATGGCACCCAAACGTGAGCTTACAAAATGGGCATAATTGTTTCACAGTTAGATTAGTGACTGTGTGCTTAAGTGCAGCCTGATAAACAACTCGTTCAGGTTCAGGGAGGTCGGCATTCCACTCCAGCAGGACGTGTTCTTCGTTAATTAAGACATCCAAAATCATTTGCTTCTACAACCATTCTTGCCCAGCAAAAAATGGGAGCTGTTAATTGAGTGCTTGGTTGCTGGTGAACCCTTTCATCAGCTACTCCCGGACTGGTTAAGCTGGGATTCAGATTACATGCACATGGTTTTTCACTCTGTTAAGTTATGGATTTTAACAGGGAGCTCAGTGTAGATGTGTAAGTACTTCATTCAGCCTTTGGAATCACACTTATAGAAGAACACTCAAGCAGTAATGTAATTTCCACTAAAGTCATTTTCAATGCAAATATACAGTATAATTAACATTGATTACTGAAGGGTAAGTTGGGTGGCTTTTGACTGGTACTGTATGTTAATGATTTTAGTAAAAGCCATCTAATTTTTTTGTTTTTCTAACCTGAATAGTACATGTTAATGGACATCACTGTAAAAATATAAGATGCAAACAGGCCAGGATATTAACATTTACATCCACTCTCTCTGTGGAGGTAATAAAAATGTACAATACAAAATTAACACTGCACATGCATACTGTACACAATAAAAAACTACAAAACTTAGAGACAATAAAACACAAATATCTCTGGTAGATCTTATTTCTGGAGTTATGTCTGGCTGACTAAATCATAAATGTTGAAATTATTTTGTCTCTGTGATGGTACCAGCGCTACCACAGCCTTATGAATTTAAGATATGATACTTTATCTAAAAAAGGGATTTTTATACAACATATAATGATAAAAAAATTTCTTGATACCACCCCAAAGGGCTTTGAGTTTCTTTCCAGGATTAAACCGGGCATCCTGTGCTTGTTAGGCATTGCACTATCAAGCCACTATAGAACAACCAAACTATATCATCATAAAAAAAAAAGTCCAAATCCTTCAATAACATTTTATTTTCAGATGTGTGTTAACACGGTGCCACAATCCTCCAAGAAGTGTGCATCTGCACAAACCATAAGACGTACCAACTGTCAAGCACGGTGGTGGAGGAGTGAGGATTTGGGCACCTTGCAGTCATTGAATCGACCATGAAGTCCTCTGTATACCAATTGGGTCATGAAACAGGATAAGCACACTCAGCAAATCTAGAAAGGAAAAAAACAATCAAGGTGTTCCAATGGACCAGTCGAAGGCTAGATCTCAACCCAGTGCCCGCAAACCTCAATGGACTGAAGCAATGTTGTAAAAAAGAATGGGCCACAACAATGACTGATAGTTTACACGTTACTGCTGCTGAAGGTGGTTCTACAAGCTGCTGAATCAATGGTGTACTCAGTTTTCACAGGACTACATAGAGACAGAGCACTGAATGACACATATGCAACACGTTACACATTAAGAGAAGATGGAAGTATCCAGACTGTCATTACAAGACAAAGACCCAGAACTGAAATATAAAAGCAGTAACTAAACATGTACACAGGGACAAATTCCACCAGATTAAATCACTCTGAGGACTTCATGCATAAACCTGTTACTGTCCAAATTTATCTTATTTTTCACTTCAAAGTGTTCACTAAATGAGGGGAAAAAAGACTATAAAATGAGCACGAGCTCTAACTGGTATTAAAAATATGTTCTTTAGTCCAATAGTGTGCGTATAAAAGATGGACATGGCCACATTTTAATAGGACTTTACTGACTTTGAACTGAGCACTTTTGCGTTTTTCTTGGGGCTTTGAAGCAGGGCTTTACTGGGGTTGGACCTGAATCTGAAAGGACAGACGGCACACTCACTGGCTAACAACAAGATGACAATATGCACGCCATGGATCATCTTTCTGACTCTAATGGAGACCATCATTTACAAAATGTAGTTCAGGTTTTTTGCAGTTCAAGTTAACTAACTTTACGATGTGAAACTAAAGTCTAATCTATTAAACTAAAGTATAATAGTCCGATTTCTGTAGTAGAGCCATTCAAGTGTTTGTCACTGAGGACTCACATGAAGTCCTAATAATAGGGTCCAGCAGCAGCAGGTGCTTCACTGATTAAACCTCTCTCATTGAATGTGGTCTAATCAGTGAAATCTGCTGCTGAAGTACTATTTGGTCTGAAAGAAATCCTCCACATGCATCACTACAACATGAGAATTTCACACACTCTCTATAAGCCTTATTTTCATACAGCAAATGTTCACTGATGTGTAATATTATATCTTTGGCTGAAAACAGAAGCAGGGAAATATTTAGGTGGTGCACTCATTCAGAGAAATGGCATGAATGCTAAGTAGAGTTTTTGAATTATTTAGAGTTTTTGCCTCTTTTTGACTAACCTACAACTGATTTGCAACTGGCAAACACAGAGATTTGTTGCACTAGTTGTTGCAGTGTTCAGCTTCTATCACTACTCACTGCATATAAGCTGAACAATAATTAATGTCTTAAAATACTGCCAGCAGCAGGATTGGAAAGGATGAAGAGCAGTTTTATTATCATGCAGGGGCGATTTGTTGTACAATCAACAGGAATTACCCAACCGTAAGGGAAACAGTTATAAATAATAATAAATATAAAACATGCAAAGATTCAGAAGTCCAGAAAAAAATACAATTATTAACAAATATATTGACTTATTTAAAAGACTCGTGGCAAGCTGGTTATCCCACATGTTGGCATACTGTATCCATGGCTAACTTGAACAGCATCTTGAACTCCCAAGACAAGGAGAAGCTGGGATCAGCCAGGATTGACTGGACCTTCTTCAAAGTCCCAACCAAGTACATATGAGGAAGGTCCTTTGACGAGACCTTGCAGTCTAATTCTGATTTTGAGGTTTATACCAGCTGACAAACAGGAATAAAAGATTCTCATGAAAGTGCCGTCGACATAAAAACCCTGAAGTTTGCGATAAAAGTACAGACGTTGAAAGTGACCTTTTTAATAAACAGCATCTACCTGAAGTTCAAAGGTCAGCTTGTTATCAATTAAAGTGGCAAGGTTTTTACACTGCTGCACAAACTCAACAGGCTCATCTTTTATCACCACAGAAGAGATGGTCCTAGGATTCTTTCTAAACTCCACGACCACCTCTTCAGTTTTTGATAATGTCCAAGAAGAAGAAGAACCTCCAGCACCAAACACATGCCATCGAGTTATTTTAATCGGTGCTCATTCCTATTTTCTTACATTTAATGAAAAATCTTCTAAAATAATGGCTTTTTTTCCTAAAACCAGTCACTGCTGAGTGTGGAGGAAAATGTAAGAGGTGTGTGTGCGTCAGTAGAAACCCGTCCATCCATCTGAGTTATTGCTTAGCACTAATTTAAAAGGGAAAAACAAAACCATGAAACTCTAGAACTATGACAAACAAAACAAAAGCTGAAGTCTGTTAGTTTTTCTACTCACTGAAGGGTTCCAGTAATAAAAAAGTAAGGGCTGGCTGTCTTATTTATATCTAGCAAAGCCAAAATCGTATCTAGTTGTTGAAGTGTCACCACAAATCAAAACATATTCCATGCCATTTTGATTTCCATCTGCCATACCCAGTCCTGGATGAGCGGAACGCAGCTGCTTGCTGCTGTAGTCGGGCTGCAAAGCTTCAGGCTGTGCAGACAGAGCTGAGCTCTCTGACTGTGGTGCCCCATTCTCATTAGCTTCTAAGTCCAACAAGGCTAATACACTGGCAGCTAGCTCCTGCTTTATTTTAAAAAAAAATGTGAAAAGTACATTTGGCCAAAAAAATGACTTAGGAAGTTATGCTATAAGGCTAACGATATGCTACTCTAACTTTACCACCAGCCCATGATACCAAGTAGAAATCATCCATTATCATGGACCAGTGCTACATCCATATTCTGATTGGTTATTGTGGATGTCTTACTTTATGTCTTGGCCAATAACTATTAGCAATCCAAACTTGGAATTTTTCCAAAGATTTGAAATAATCTTTTATAAATAATGCTTGAATTAAGCTCATATATCTTCTTCATGCTTCTCATAAATAGTGTAGAAGTCACCTAATCTACTTTCATGGACCAGCCTCCTCCCGTATACCCAAACTCAAGTTTCTGCAGTTGGGTGACTTTGTATGCTAGTTGAGTTAAAACTAAATGAATGGTTTCTTGCATAATACAGCCCTGTAACTTTTGCTACTTAGCCAAAGTTAGCGTACTATTATACCTGTTTTATATCAACATTGTATCATTGCCACTGTATAGTTACATTTATGAATTTACCTGAAAGCTAGCATGACTATGCACAGCTAGGTGCTATGCTTTTAGGAGGTTTCCATTTTCTATAATGCATTACGCAGCTTTTTTTTTTTTTTTTTTGATACAACACACAGTTACAAAGGCCAAAGTCCACCTCAGTTATTTTCATAGAAAATATTTCTCCTGAACTGCAGGGTGGCCAGCTCGCATGCTTCTGCCGCAAGATCCACACTTCCACCTTTAGTCTCACGCTGCCCAAACAACTCCAGCACCACCTAAAGGGAACATTTAAAGCCCGTCCTTTATGAGAGAAACTGTTCAGTTGAACAGGCTCAGAACTGGTCTAGTGTAAAACATGCACATAATCCCTTCAAAACATCTATCATGTTTGTTGAGTTTTCCCTCATTTCCTTGATTCTAAAAATACAGCTTTGCAGTGAAGTCTTCACCCTGAAGAAGAGAGAGTGTCAGTGTCTGACAGAAGCTGAAGTTAGCTGTGTTGCTTCCAGCTGTTAAATTTAGCACAACTGCTCAAATTCAACACATGCGGTCAGTCAAGTGATTTCTCGTGTTCTTCTTTTTATAGTGAAGAAGAACATGATGCTAGATCAAAGTTAAGGGCTGACCGATGTCAAAAAACACTCAAGCAATGTTTTTTTAAAACAGGCATAGGGAGTTGCAGGTGAACCGAGTATGATCATGTGTGGAGAAGCAGTAAGGCTGAGGCTATGGGACCTGTAGTGGAAGAGGAGGTGGTCCAGGCGCATTCCAATGGCTGAAAAATCACTGATTAGAATGCAATCAGATGAAAATGCGTTAACAGTAAGCAGTGCTATTTTCCTGATATGCGGCTCTGTCTGGATTCAGCCAGCACTGAGTAAAAATTTCATGTGCTTTATTATGATTTTGAATCAGATATTCTGTAACTCTGTTTTTGGATGGCATTCCCTGTTGCCACAGATGAAAAAAAAAAAAGGGAAAGTCAACATTTTCATTATTCATGGCACCGGCACTGCGGCCGGGCTTTCTGTCCACAACATTTTTCAAATATATTAAAATTCTGCATGAGGAACTAGGCTTGTATTTAACGTATTGCCTGGGGCCAAACTGTATTTGCAGTGGAGCTGCTCAGTCCCCCTGTGTTGCTAGCTTTCCCAAAAGTTGAGTCGGGCTTGTACACCACAGTTTACATTTTATAAAGGCCTTTATCAACCTCCTTTAACAGCTTGTCCCTTGAAAAGACAGAATTTTTTTTTAATGCACATTTTGTCCCCAAACAAACTCTGGAACTTGTACCGGCAGCCGTACAAGACTTTGCTAACTGGATAAATAGGAGCCCTAATTTAACACTGTCTCAGTTATAAATCAACAACCAGTATCTCATTTGTCACTATATTTTTCTGCATTATGCAACTGAGAAAATGACCAAAATGATTATTGATGCCACCACACCATTAGACAACATCCATCAGTGTTTTAATCATTAAAAATAAAAGCAGAACAAATGAAACAACCTGAAAGCAGGAACAGCGAGAAGGATGTACACAGAGAACCTCAAAAAATGTCTTAAATGTAGCTCATACAGTTTGCTAGGCCATTCCAGAGGGAAGCTTTCTTGTCTGTATGCTATACTCAGATTTGCTTGCCACATAGCCAGATGGGGACACAGGGAGAAAAAAAAGCAGGAGCTGTGTTAAGAGGATTAACTGTCACATAGTTAAATGAATTTGCAATAACAGGTGCCCAAATGTCCTGTTTTGTGTACAGTACAAGGCAGTTTTTAATGAAACATAATCAGCCCATTAAAGTTGTATGTATATTTATTTTATTAAAAAGAGTAATGACAACGTCAAAGCAATGTGACAATGTGAAAGGGATCCCTGGCAGTGGACTGAAAATCAGAAAATCTCATGGCGCTGCTTATCGATAGAGCACGAAGCTGTTTTCAGTCTAAAAAATCCCCCCCACCCCCCCACCCCCAGCGAGTAGAAGACCTGCAGAGGTAGAGATGAG
>JAVDPK010001340.1:308562-319912 GCA_034780415.1 Cichlasoma orientale | reverse complement strand
TCTGGGATGCAGTGGAGTAATTGTTTTGCTGAGCTTTGAGAAATAAAATAACTAAATGTAAACTACAGAAATGAAGTCTCTGCCTACAATGATTTAAGCCTTGCCGCTCATGGTCATCTCGGCGTCACAGTATTGTTACATTACATTTAGCTAACATGCAGTGCCATAGACGACTGGATCAGGGCTTTTAAGATCCTGAGAAAGGTAGCTTTTACTGGGTGCTACCAAGACTAAAGAATAGCAGTACATTCTGCTGCATGAAATGATTAAAACCGTCATCCCTTTCATATGCCAACAAACTGCCTCTCTATTCATTCCTGGATATCTTTCTCTCACTTTTACAGTTTACATTCTGGGCAGCTTTACTTGCATTTTCCTGTGGGTTTCTTCTCCTTTCCTTGCACCTATCCCTCACACTCAGACCACCAGCATTAACATAGCTATCGTTATTAGGCTATTCTATTTAGGTACTCTTTTCTTATTCAATCGAATATGATGCACGTCTCATCTTTTGGCTCTTGTTGTTTATACAGTTTACCTTATACCTCCAAGCTCTTTAGCTGAGGCTCAGCTGCTGCTGTCTTCAACTACCATTTAACACTCGTGCAATTATTTAGAATAACAAATAAATACTTAGGTCACAGGTGTCCAATTAAATTGTCCAGATGCTAAAAGCTAATAAAAACCTTCCAACCAACTAGAATCCAGAATTTTCAGTGGTTAAAACTTAAAATAAATATGCTGCAGTAGTTTAACAGTATCCCACTTATATTTGTGGTGTACATGAAACATTAGTTCAAGAGTAGATATGGGAAAAGGCTGGCAGCCACCTTTTTGTGAGGTAAAATCATGTCCAAATCAGATTTTTATTAGTATTATCAGTATTAAGTATTAACTTAAAATATGACACACAATGTTGTGTTCTTGGAAGCATTAGTGGCTACACTTTGTGACCTTAAAAAATATCAGGAAAGTAGTCAATTGCCTTGTGATTTGGCATTTTGTTCAAAAAAAAAATAAAAAATAAAAAATGACCAGTGCCATATTGGGCTTCTGAGATGGTAAAGGTAATCTCAGAGTGTGAGCATAGCAGCAATGTAACTCCCCGGGGAAATCAAGAGCTTTCACAGCTGCGTTGCCCGCCAGCAGTTGCAGCACAATTCTAAAATGACAGGGCAACGTGCAAGTGGCCGAAGACAGACAGAAACTTCAGTTTGACCTCAGATCCGTCAATACTTCAAATACCGCCTAAACTAGTGGGTGAGACGTTTCAAGATAAACACACCTGGAGAACAGCCAAAGATAAAAGCGCGCGTACCTTTTACCGTGCCGCTTTGAGACGATCCGTACAGCTGTTACAGTTTTAAAAGGTAAATTCTTCTCTAATCTGTTGTTACAGCAACCGCTCCGAATCCACGAGAGAAATATAGGTTAGAATATGCCAAAAGCAAAAACATCTGGCCCAATTTTATTGGATTTCAGAACATCTGAGTAAACAAGTCGACAGAGTTATTTGGGGCAATTTTAAAACCTGTATAAAAAATGGATTGAATGAAGAAGCCGTCGTAACTTTTTACGCTTTCTCTACCCTTTACTTTATTGTGCTTTTATGAGTATTGTAAATGTGGAAAACGCTCTCGATGACATCCTGAATCCCCCAGAAATAAGATCACTGGATGAAATCAATGGAACAGGATGAAGGATGAAGGGATTTTAAGCCCACATACTATAAAGTGTTACACTGTCTACCTTACTTTGACAGCTCAGAAGGGGGTGAGAAAATAGCTTGTGCCTGCTTTTTAAGAAAGTGCCAACAGATTGTCAGAAGGATGCATGTGTTGTCCAAAAAATATTAAATATGAAGTAAATGCAAAAATGTTGCTATTACTTTGGCACTTTTCATTTCTGAAAAATTAAGCCTGGCAATTAATTAATGGAATTGTCCTTTTAAGGAAAAAATGATTTTCTCTAGTGGCCTTCTGGCTTTCAGTCTGCGTGCACAAAATGGGAACAGCTGAGTGTTTCTGTTTTCAGCCTATTTCAGTCAAAACTTTATTGTAGGTTCAATCATTTCAAGGCTTCAGATGACAATATTTCTGGATTGGAAAAAGGTTTTTTTTTTGTTTGTTTGGTTTTTTTTTCCACATGCCCAAATCTTCTTGTGCTGCAAAATCATCTACCAGCTCTCCTAGTTCATACACACCCCAAACCTTAAAATATCGCTCAGCGCTCTTCCGTTTCCGTGAGTCACACAGTTGATTTAAGGCGTGATGTGTGTGGTAATTATCTTCCTAGTTTTGCGGGTAAAGTTGTAGAGACAGAACCGCTCCAGTGGTGGCTGCCAGTTGAAGTATGGTGAGTCATCAGCCTGTTAGTGTAAATCCATGCAAATGCTTAGGTCTGCTGCTATTGTGTTGCATCTACCGCTCCTCACTCCTGATTCTCTCAACGCTCTTCTGAACACTTGAACTGAGTGCAGTATATGGAGTCTATCAGTGTCATTAAACTGCTCCGTGTGTGCAGCTACAGTGCAGTAAATCCTCGAGCAGCATGAATCTGTCATGTGTCAGAACGTGTTGTCATAAGCAGATATATCTTCTGCGCTGCCGGTTTTTTATTGTTATTTTCACAGAGGAACACCAGGCGGAGCATGTTCAAAATGTCTGTTATTGAGGAACTGTTGAAAATCTGACAAACACGTGTGCCGCCGTACACAATCAATGCGTCATTCACTTGTTCATCATGATGCCAGAAGATTGGTTTTATACAGTCAGCGTTAAAATATTCAGAGTACAGCTTATGCATGACTGGAGATGGATACAGTATTGATAGACAGAATATTGTACATCCCTGGACATTTCTATTCAAACACATAAAAAAACAAAATGTATAATAAATATATAATTTTCTCAGTACAATTTAATCTGTTATGCCACATGTTCAAAAGCATTTTTTTAAAATCAATATTGCAAAAAGCCTCTCAACAACTGACCGCTTGCTAAGCCCGGCTCCCATCAGTTACCGTTGCGTTCGAGCTTAGGGGCTAATCTACCGATAAATCATCTTAATTATTTTGGAATCATTGGGTTCTTCTTTCACACGGATGCACGAGACGCCTCTGCAAGCAATGATTTAGCCAGCTGAAATGAGTCGACCTTCGTAGCTATAGCTAGCCAACTACATTAACTTAGAAAATTCCATATCTGTACATTAATTTGTTGAGTTTGTTAAAACACAAATTAGATGCAAGTCAAAAATAGTCAACATTAAAAACACAAAACAAAACAAAAAACAAACTAGTCCAAGATTTAAATGCACACTACATGGACAAAAGCACGGGGCCACCTGCACGTCACACCTGCCGGAGCTGCTCGGCCATGTAAAGCCATTCCTTGAAGCTCCCGGTGCACAGTTTGTGTGCTGATGTTAATGCCAGAGGAGGTTTGGAACTCTGTAGTTACTGAGACAACAGTAATTCCACAAACCGACTTGTTGCAGTCGCGGTATCGTAACGATCCATTCTTTCACATATGTTTGTAAAGGCAAACCACATGGCTAGGTGCTTGATTTTATACACCTGTGACTGAAAACACCCAAATTCATAGATTAAGAGGTGTAGCCCAATGCTTTTGTCCATTTAGTGTGCATGTGATTAAGAGGCCCTTACTGTGTTTATTTAAATCCTTATACTTTTTGGCTGTTGGGATAGCTAGACATGTATGTGTGTGTGTAGATTTAATTAAATCCATCAGAAGAGCAGAAGCAGAACTGAGCTGCTAACATTACCTTACAACGTGATGGATCAGTATTCAGGACCAACTTCTGGGGACATAGGTAGTGAGCTTGTTAGTCATGGGATGCTAAACCCCAAAGAGTTTAGATAATTAATTTTCATTGGCCTCAGAAATAACACTGTGTTACCCTTTCCTATTATAACTGTATTATGACTGCTTACTGCTGTAAGCAGGACATGCTAACGTTTGCATCATACACTTAATAAAGACAGTTTAATCCAATTCAGACTTTGCTGTGTGCATGCATATAAAGGATGAATAAAAATCCCTTCTCTGTACATACTGAGTGTTGATTTTACAGTTTAATTTCAACATGTGGAGAAATCCAAAGCTTGGCCAGCCCGCTGCACGTTACAGCTATGATTGGACAATTACTGTTTACTGGACAGGTTTAGCTAATGGTCAATTCCCAGCTGAAAAACCCTATATATAACTTTTATATCAAAATAACCTCTTACCATTTTCATGGTAAACTATGTGTGTTTAAAAAAACAAAACAAACAAACAAAAAAAAAAACAATAGTCAGGATATAATTGGGTGATCTGTACATGTTTTCCTTTCCCGAAAGCAATATAACCTAGAAGTCCATGAGTTCAGAGAGTCGAGTTTACTGTATCACACCAGATAACACACAGTCACAGAAGAAGAAAAGCAAGTGAAGTTACCGTCAGGGTCTCGATCAATAAGGCAAAAAAAACCCCAAACACATATCATTATTAAACAGTCCTGCCTGTGCGGCGCACTGTGCTCTTCACTTTAAACCACCTACACAGCTGGCTAAGTACAGCAGACAGTTGTTTGGGTTGATACCACTGAACTTGATGAATGACACTGTTTCTGGTCATTTACCACAGTTTATTTGCCATATATTATATTTTAGCATTTTGTAAAAAGCACACGTGTAGATATGCGAGTGTACAATCAGATAATTGGCTGAATAACACATTATAAAACCCAAAACCATTAACCACATAAGTGATTTAAATGAAGGATGAAAAGTAAACATCGGAACGTCCCAGTGCACCAAGCGCCGTACTTGGTGTTTTATTTTTCGTCTGTTTATTTCTCAAATGAATAAGAACGTGATCAACATCACAAATCATTAAGCAATTCAAAAGTCACCATGTAAATTATACTGACTGCCAGCAAGATGTGTGGGCTGTACATTTTATAAAACAATTACTGTCCCTTATTTTCTGACTTGTTTCTCTTGTCTTGGGTAATTTCATTGGAGAGGCTCATTTCTCGAAATGAAAAACGCTACAGGGACTTGAGTTTGAGAGAGACCTCTGGCCTGCAGCGTGATCAGAGAGAGAGAGAGAGAAAAACAAAACAGAAGAAACCCTTTCAGCGTGGCCGAGCTTTCGTTTGTTCAGCTACTCAGTTGCTTACCGTGCTGTTTCCCCTGCTCTGTTTACAGCATTTTGCATTTGATTACTTTACCTGCACAGCAGAGGGGTGTCCACATTATGAGAAGTCAAGGAAATATGTTTAATAAGATTAACAAATCATGAAATTATTATCTTTAATACTCCTCAAGAGGCAAAGCAGAATGTGGAAAGTCATGCTGAAGTTCAGCCTCCTTTGCTAATTGAGGACATTGAGGCTCAGGTAGGTCAGAAGCTCACTAATCAAAACTGCTGCACCCCTTTATTTCCACTGAGAAATATTTTCATTTTCATTACCCTGGTTCCAGGATGCTCTGCAGTAAATTAATTGTCTCCTTTGCTTCTTTACCAGTCCCAGCTTCCTCCCACACAGCCTTTTATTTCGTATGAGCAGTTCTCTGATTATGTGCAACTGACATACAGTAGTTTGGAGACAGAGCCTCGTGGTGTGCACAGCTCAGTGGTGGTGGGAGTGGGTCTGGGGGAAAGGCAGCACAGGCTTTGAGGGGAGGGCAGCCATTAGGCTGGGTTGGTACAATGCTGGCCCTGGACCTCCCAGTGCCTGAGTGGAGGGCTCCATGCCCACATTGAGGTGCAGCGACAGGTGGGTATGGCAGTAATCCAGAACCGACTGCTCACACCTGTACAATGTCAGAGCACTCAGCTGCCGCGGTACCTAGACAGAAACAGAAAGTAGAGAGGAGAGGAAAAGAAGAACCACATGTAAGGGTAAGGCTTTTAAAACGGCAAGAAAAAAACCCGTAGAATATTTGGAATTGGCTTAATTTACTTCGTGCTGCAATGGCACAGCTCTGTCATTAATGCAGCCTTGGCCGGTAATATAGCATGCGCCCCAAGACCTGAAATCTGTGGCGCTCAAACACCCACTTTCAGGAGTGATTTATATGCAAGATGAAAGCCTTAAGCAAGAGTGCACACATATTTTTTGCCCTCTTTTAAATGGAGTCAAGGCTCCATTTAGAAGAGAGTGCTTATTATATTACAAGCACTTTGCTGATTCAAAGACCCCTCTTCGTTTTACATGCTACTGCGGTCTGAATTCTGTCAATTAAACGAGATAAAGCTGCATCACAGCCTGTGTAATATTGATATTAATATCCTAATGTATATTAATAAATATATAATCTTAAAATTCACAAAGCAAGATTGTACCGTCTATAGAAACATTCGCATAATGACCCAAAAAAGAACACATGCAGGACAACTTTTCAGCTTTAATACTGCCTCTAAACCTAGAATCATGTAAACATACTTAACATTTCTTTTTTCATTCGCTTCCACAATATCCTCAGGAAGAAATTTTTGCCCATATCAATCATCACAATGTAATCTTTCCTCATGTGCAAGATAAAGAATGAGCAATATATTCAAAGTGCTTGTGAGGAAAAATCGCAATTCTCTGTAATCTTAGTTGCGGGCAGCACATCTATTGTAAAATATGCTGTCTTGGATTATTTTATTGGATCACAAAAGGATTTGCTTAAAGCTGATTTGATGCAGGAATGGCTTTTAGATAGGTTTCTCTTTTATCTTGTTGGGTCAAGATTCAGAGTGCTGTCACCATTCAGACCCTTAAATTTCAAATAACAGCTTTCTAAAGGTTATGTTTTCCTTTTCGGAAGCGATATGACTCGGTTTGTTCTCCACTTTAATGGGAAGATTAGTTGAAAACACTCCATTGTCTAATTCAACAGATGAACTTTGCACACTACTTTGGAGGACTTGATAAAAAATTCATGAACAACAATGCTCTGAATGCAAAATGAGGTAAGGGGGGCGAGGGGGGGGGGGTCCGGATCTGCGAGCTCTCTGTACAGACTGTCGAGGGGAAAGGCTACGTTGTGAACTTGTTTCTCTGATTATTACAATAATCAGAGAAACAAGTAAAAGCAGTGGAGAGGTAGTGAATTTGCCTGGTTAACTGGTCGAACCCGTAGCCCCTTCCTTCGGTATAGCAGTAATTGGCAGAGCACCCACAACCTTTGCCTCTACAACACTTTCTTGCCTCCTCTGTTTAACTTTGCCAGTTAATCCCAGCTGAAAGCCAAAGGTACCATAAAACAAACTGGGCTGCAGTTGCAGAGACAATAAGAGGCTTTTTTTGGCCTTCGTGACTAACCACCAGGGACCTGTTTCTGTAATTACAAAATAAATACACCTTTAGGAAGGAATAGCGCTATAATTATATAACTCTCATTGTTAACAGTATCCGTAGTTCAGACGGCACAAAAAGATGTGAAAGCGCAATGGTAAATGGGCTGCACTTATATAATGCTTCTCTAGTCGTCCTCAAAGTGCTTTACACTACAAGCCACATTCAGCCATTCGCACACACATTCATACACTGCTCACTCACAGACACCTATGAGACACCGAGGGCTGCTGAGTATCTTGCCCAATGACACTTCAGCATGCACACCGAGGACCTCGGGATCTTGCGATTAGTGGAGGGCTTGCTCTATCTCCCTCGAGGCGCCGCAGCCACCCCGAAAGCTTAAACAGACCGGGGTTTGTGAAGGATTTGTGTCATTCAATGAGAAATATAAATAGGATTGCATTGTTTTCTTTTTTTTTTTTTTAACTAAACATTGAGAGAGACTCCCCTTTTGTTAGACACAAGCAGCTTATCTATATATCATATTTTATATTAATTGCGTGCAGTCTAATTTTGTGTATGTGTCTAGAAGTCTTTATATTTGGATGCAAAGGAGTAAAAAAAAAGCTGCAACTCTGTGCACGTATGGATATGATATTTACCAATCATTCACATGGTGCCAAGGTCAAATTCATTTTTCTGCTTGACCAGGAGGTGCAGTGCGGCGCAACATGTGTGGAAATGCCTCAGTGAATGCACTGAATACCATCCACGAATACTGTATCAGACATAGATAATGATATGCCACCCTTAAAAAAACACACACATGCATATTACGATAAACATATACAATTTAAAAACAACCACGCTGTACTTCAGCCTTCCCCTGGTGTTTATCGCCACCTCCTCAAACACTTTAATCATTTGCAGCCTTCTCCAGCACTTCACTCACACTGTCACCTACTATAGCTTATATAAAGTGCATTCACTAAGTTTCTATTCACATGGAGCCACAAAATGAAATACCGTGAAATCCAGCTATAATTTCCATTCCATGGTCGCCATTTTTCTCTTCTTTTTTTTCCCTAAGGCCCTCCACAGTATTTTTTTCAATGACCGTCAGTAATAGCTACAGCTTTGCTCTCCTAAAATTTGTAAAGTACAAATAAAACAGAAATATTTAAGCCCACACAGTACTGTACTATACAGTTCCTCGTTATAGTGGGTGTTCTACAGACACTGCAGAGTTAAGCTCAGCAGAACCGTTTGTAACTGTTAAACACTCATCATTGAGAATAGTTTTCACTGGAAAAGTGAGTGAAGTAGTGAGATGTGACACGTCAAGTAGTGGAAGCTTGGATTTCGCACTTACAGTATGAATCATTCGAATGATTTTTACTGAATATCTTTCACTCTACCCTATATTTTGGCACCCTCTCATATGAACTCTTCAACAAGACTAAGCGGGTGTACGGACCCATGAAGTGCCCTGTGTTAAAACAATGGAAAGCGTTAGGGTGTATATTCTCTCAGGCGGCAGGGAAACAAAAGAGAATCGATGCAGGAAGTCCACTTTGAATAAAATCTGTGAAACTGAAAGCATATCGGTCACCAAAACAGTTGTTAGTGAACAAAGTGACAAATATGTAATCCTTTGTGTTCATGAACTAAACTGCAAAAATGCAGCATTGATATTACAAAGGTGCTTGCCACATTATGGGTGCCCTCTCTGGATTAAAACTGACTGCACTTAGATTCAACTTTTTTGCTGTTCATCCTTTTGTTTTCTTGTGCCACAGCCTTCTGTGTTGGTCCCTAAAACATCAGCTTTTTTCCTGTGCAAATGTAAAGAGACTTTGAAACTTTACCTATGCTCAGGACTCACATGACAACCTACCCTTCAGTGAAACTCTGCTGTGCTCAACATCTCAATTTAGCATGTTAGCAAACGTGTATTACTTGGCACTAAACATAGAGTACAACTCATTGGAGTGGTATTACAGTATTACAGGTATCAGGCCGTAAAGCAAACTGGTGGTTTGACCTGATGGTGCCATGAAAGGTTAATTGTTCTAATCTGTTCTTTGGAAAAAATGAATGTCCGTCCCAAATTTCATGGCAAACTATCCAATATTGGACAGACTGCTTAAAGCCAGAGAAAAATTCAGGAGATCCTGCTGAGATATTTCAGTCTGAACCAAATGGGTGAAATGGCCAACAATGCAGTGAGCCACGACAACAGCTGTCCTCTTTCTCAGAGGTCACTAAGTGTGTACAATGTACTGATGTAGTGTCCAAATGGGCAGCAGGCAACTTTAGTTTTAACTTGTTGTTATTGAAATAAATGAGTGCACAGCGAATGGCTACAGAGTAATGGTGCAATCTGTGTTTAAATAGGCAGCAGAAGGCCCCACTCACATAGGCCTAGAGACCAGAAAAAGTAAGTATTCCCTTTCTGGTGTGAATGGTTGCTGGAGGTTCCTTCACTGTGAAATCAACTGCTAAAGCCCCAGTCATGGAGACTGGTCAGCGACACCCTGGCACAACCAGTTTACTTTGAATTCTCCTTTTCCAGTTTGCGCTGCATTGTTTTCAATTTCACTGCTGCTCGGTGGTCGGAGAGCAAATGTCTGCAGTCAAGTCAGCATCTTCCATGCAAACTATGGGTGACAGTGGCAATCTGCTAGCGACCAAAGCAATCACAAGCAGGTTTTTGGTGCAGCATCTCCTTTCCAATGATTTCACCCGGCAACAGCCAAAAACCTCCAACTTGCTTCCAGTTGGGGAATATACATTTTCCCCCCAGCGATAGGAGGTTTCCAGGGGATCACTGACCAGTCTCTTGGCTGGTGTGACTGAGGCCTAAGCTGAACTTTAAATGTGTAATTGTGTCTGCTGCTTTGTACAGTGTATCCCAGGAAAAAAAAAAAAAAAAGAAGGCTTAATTGCCAAACCAGAAGAGACAGCGCTTTGTTTTCCCCAGGAGCTGACGAAAGCGTTCTTCATGTTGCTGAAATGGTGGCCACTGGACCAACTGCAGTAACTACTGAAACTCTAACAGGCAAAGGGAAAAGAGGGAGAGCGGTAAAACCTGAAAATGTAAACCTCATGCAGGCATTCATTCAGTGGCGGAAGCTATAGCACTTGATATTCAGTTGGCATAGTTTCTAGTACATCAGAAAATAACAAAACCCGCCTCTGTTTTTAGCCACTTTATGACAGCGGCGTGTGGGGGGGTGGGGGGGTGCGGGGGACGTCGTCTAATGCTGCTTTAAATTAACCAGCTCTTTTTCTTTTTTTTTTCTTCCACTATTTTTTGTTAAAGACAGCAGCTTTTTTTCCACCCATTGTCAGCCTCTGTGGATAATAGCGCTGAATAATAACTAAAATACAAAATGTCAAAACAAAGTCACTTAACTTAATGTCATCTCCCTTCGTAGGTCTGATGAAGCTGCTGCAGCTGACAGTCATTAAATTGGGAAAATGCTGTTTTGTGTTTGAACAGTACATTTCTGAGGTCAAGAGAACATCGGGCTGCATTTCCACAGTGCACAGCCTTCTCCCCGCTCTCCGCTGGTGAGATATTTAATATCTGCGTTTCTGAAGCACTAAACTAAAACAGGATCAGTTTCACGTCTTTGCACAGAGGGGGAAAAAAAAATAAAAACCCCTTTTGGCCGTCTAAGCTGACTTAGCATTCAGCTTTAATCAGGAATATTGGGGAAATGCTGGCTGTTACAGTTGGAGCTCTTAGAGAGGTGAGTCACTGGCTAGCACTGCTTGGACATTTGCCAGCAGAGCTGAAAGCTGCGTATAGCTGGATTTTGCCCGAGGAATGATCGCCACCTTTCCTCGACTTTAATGGCTCCTAAAGTCCCTTTCCATCTAGCTGTGCGAGACAATAGCAGATAAATATATAATTATTTCAAATCTCTTGATTACAATAGCCGTCTAAGAATAGCCGTGTTTTCTCCTCACAAGTGTGTGTGTGTGTGTGTGTGTGTGTGTGTGTGTGTGTGTGTGTGTGTGTGTGTGTGTGTGTGTGTGTGTG
>JAVDPK010001340.1:283144-298221 GCA_034780415.1 Cichlasoma orientale | reverse complement strand
TGTGTGTGTGTGTGTGTGTGTGTGTGTGTGTGTGTGTGTGTGTGTGTGTGTGTGTGTGTGTGTATACAGTATATATACACACATTTTGTCCAACTTGCAATTGAAAAAGGAATGGCCTTTGTTCTATCGTTTCTGACCTTTGACAGCTTGCTACAAAAACATGTATTTTTTCCGCCCATGTCCTGATGTGCTAATTAAAGTATGCATGAAATCTGGGTTTATGCAGGACCTAGAAAAATTGCTAAAATAGCATCCAGTTCAGTTACATTCAGTTGTATTTATATAGCACCAATTCACAATGTAAGTCACTTTGTACAAGACACTTTGCTTTATGAAGATTGTGCAATGCTCAGAGAAACGACAAAAAACCCAAGTGCTACGTCTCAGACTCTGCAGACCTCAGTTAGCTCATTTAGTTTATGACAGTTCAATTAGAAAAAGACTGAACAAGTGTGGCTTGTTTGGATTAAGCCTGTTCTCTCTAAAATGGACACAGCAGCACAACTTAGGTTTGAAAATCTGCATCTGAACAAAATCACATGACTTCTGAAACAATGACCTTTGAAAAGACGAGACCAGAGTGGAGGTTTGGCCATAATGCACAGCACCACTTTGAGTTTGCTGTGATGTACAAACGCCTCACACCAGCTGTCAAGCACGGTAGTGGAAGGGTGACGATTTGGACTTGTTTTGCAGCTACAGTACGCCTAAAGTATTCTGGAGTCAAGTGTGAGGCCATCTGTCTGACTGCTGAACTTTCGCCCAAATTGGGTCACGCAACAGAACAATGATCCCAAGCGCAGCAGCAAATCTGCAGCAACAAAGGAATAGAATCAAGGTGCTGCAATGACACAGTTAAGATCCAGACCTCAACCTGACTGAAATGCTGTGGCGGGTCTTTAAGAGAGCTGTGCATAAATGAATGCCCGCAAACCTCAACGAACTGAAGCAACACTGTAAAGAGTGGGCCTAAAATCCGCCACAGCAATGTGAGAGACTGATAGTCACAGAAAATGATCACTTCAAGTTATTGCTGCTAAAGGTGGTTCTGAAAGCTGCTGAATCACAGAGCGTACCTAGTTTTTCACACACAGTTTCTGCATTTTGGCTTCATTTTTGTTAAATAAATACACAGTGTAATGTGTCGCGCACTGTTGTTCATCGGAGGTTGTATTAATTGAATTTTTAGACCCGGTGGGGCTCAGATACTTTTAAGTGTCGAGACATAATAAAAAAATGAGTGTACTTTGTTTTACCATGGCTATACAAGCACGAGCTTCTATCACAAAGACTGCGTGGAATAGAAAAGGTAATATCTTGCTGCCTCCATTTTAATAAGTTTTTCTTTTTTATTGTGTACGGCGGTTCTGAAAATGTTTGTGCAGTTGGTTGGCTTCTCTTGCAAAGCTCGTGTAACCTCATTAATGACCTTTAAGTGTGCATTAGAAAATGTAATAAAATCTATGTGAAAAATCCCAATGTAAGACTCTACTTACCCTGACCGCCATGCACAATTATTTTAACACACGCATGCACACATCCCCACACGCACATATCCAAGTAATACACAGAATATGAATGCTTCTAGATCAGCCTCTTCCAAGCCAAACTCAAGAGCTATAATTACGGTGCAAGTAAGCCACATTCAAAATGAAAGATGTGATTTTTATTTTTTTAACCTACTTTGCACTCTTTTCCCCTGCACATCAGATTAACTAAAAGCAAATGCTGTGGTCCTTACTGCAGCAGTCTGGGCTCAAATGTAAATCACCCTTTCTCTCCACTTTCCTGTCTACTCTACACTGCCCCATCAAATAAAGGCCAAAAAAAAAAAAAAAAAAAAGAGAGTGAAGACCATCAACAAAAAATTAATTTGATTTTAAATTTGCCACCGAGACACACAAGACGGCTTTTGGAATATTAGGCATAATCCTCTGCAGGGCTAAACGACCTGATTACTGTCAAAACACAAACAAGCCCACAAAAAAAAAACCTGTCCACATCAAAATATAGAGATATTTGGAGCTTTTTTGTCAGCAGATCTGTCTTAAATATTACAGGAGGGGGAAGCAGCTGGTTGCATGAAGAGGTAGGAGGTGATGCGGTACACTTTTCTCTGCATGCTATCACTCTTGTAAGGAAAACCACTCAAGCTGTCACTCCGGTTTTGTTTTTACAGGAGATTACTTGTCAATCAATAAGTGACGTCTTTGCCTTTCTATTTTATGATGAACTTGAGTGTAGCTGTAGCATCTGTAGGCGATGGAATTTTCCTTGTTTGTTCACTGCTTGAGATAAATACCCAGTATTTATTACAGACGCACTGCTCGCAGTGTAAAGTGCATCGTTCCCTGTATGCCGCGAAGATATCTTATGGGAAAGACCCCCACAGACGTGGGTGTTTTAAAATAGGAATGTAACAGCCTTTGTGATGTGACTGTTCTTTTGAATCGCTGCTGTGCTACTGTATGTCAGCCACTGATGTGAAATAGCAAAACATGTTTATTTTTATGAAAGTGTGACAGATTTTTACTTAAAAGAATAATTGTGCTACCAAGCATTTGGGGTGTCAAATTAAAATGTGCTTTGCAGCACTTCAGCAAAACGAGCTTTTCTGCCAGTGTGCTGCCAACAGGTAGGTACTGTTCTATTCAGGGGAATGATACTGGGGAAAGAACATTGTGTTTACAGCTGGAAAGCCTTTCCCATAGCCCCGTCTGCTTCTCTTCCCTCCTCTCTCTGTCTCCCTGCCTTTCTTCCTGTGTCTAACTAGCAGCTCTGCAGCCACATCACTTTGATGGTCCTCTTTATTAAGATGAATGAATCTCATCCGTGTGATGCCCTCCTTCATTTTACTGCAGAGCATTCCCTTTCTGCTCAGTGTACTTCAGGTGCTTAGCTGTCACCTTGAGTAGCCCAACAGGATCTCCCCAGAGGTCACCTTGGGGATGTAAGTTCACAGTCCCAGTGCAAATGTTTTGTTACCCTGACAAAACTGCTGCAGCATGACTCAGTTACGCTGCCTATCTCCTGAACAGGATGCAATGTACCCAGCAGAACAGCCAGTAATAAATCACATAAGAAAAGCGAGGGGAGAGAATGAAGGGAGCGAGGGAGTAGAGGTCAGCAACCTCAATGTTTTCTGAACAACATACATTTAAATTCAGTGATAAGATGAAGGAAAGGTAGGTGCAAAGGATGTCAGTGGGGCCTGTCTGTATCCTGCAGTCATATAAAATGATTTTATGGGGTTTATTTTGTTTTGGTTTGTTTCTTCTTTAAGCCCGGCTGGACTGAAGACAGAAAATGTAATTGATTACAAGATCTAGTGGTTCAGTTTGGTCTCAGTCATTTGATTATTTACCTCTGCTCAAAATGGGGAATGAAAAATGAGCAGATTAAGGGTTGACCATTAATCCACTCTGCTTAGCAATCACATTAATTTCAAAATTTTCAAAACAGGGTGCTGGGGTGGCTCAGCGGATGAGCAGGCAACCATGTATGCCACATGGCAGTGTAGGCAGCCTGGGTTCACGCCCTGGCCTGTGGCCATTTACCGCATGTCTTCCCCCATCTCTCTCTCCACTGCATGCTATCGAATAAAGGCCAAAAAAAACCCTCTGATCCTAGTTTAGTTTAAAAATACTTATTTTTAGGCAAGCTAGTGGCCTGGCAGATCTTTTGGTTCGGCCAAGTATTAAAGCTGCTTTGATCAGTGTCCTATATTAAAGGTGATTCAAGCAAGTCTGTCAAGTGAAAAAAAAATTGCTAGTAGTGTTGAGCTCACAGAAAAACATATAATTCTGCATTCCTGTTCAGCTCTGGGTAAAAACATACCAAAAACATACCAGATTAATGGCATACAGTGAGCACCAGCTCCCACATAGCCCTGAAATACTGAACTCTTTGAGCCCAAGCAGTTTAATTATAAACCTCACACAAATAGCATCCACATGTGAGCTTCATATTGTCTGAATTGCAACTGGACATTGGCAACATGGGGCAAAGATTCTGTCTGACCAATCTATTAAATTATTTCATTAATTTCATTCTCTTATTAAACGATGTGACCGGACAGCCACTTCAGTTGTGTCCTTCGGCCAATATTTTAAATATATAAAGTACATTTTACCCATTTATGTTTATTTAAATGTAAACTACATTTTAGCACAAAAGGACAGCAGTTTATGATCATCCAATATAATCAGTATAAGCCAGCGCTGTGTGTTTCCTAATATCTGATTAGCATCTCGATTTGGGTCACGCGTACAGGCTTGTTGAAATATATATATTTTTTGCTTCGATCACGATTTTTAATTTAAATGTTAAGTTGCTGAAATGACATTGAAACACTGACCATAACCAAATTTAACCCAATATTAGCCTATGGAAGGCATCAATGGGTAAGTCCTAGCTAATGCTACAGTCACAATGGGGAAAACGGTGGTTGGAGGCTGCAATACAAACACAATTACTGTGATTGTGTGCAATGATCTTGCAGTTTTGTTGCATCAGAAATGGTTGCTTCAAAGAGGGGGACCAGGACTGCGACCACTTGCATTTAGCTGCGACTTTGGTGTGATAAAATGGCAACAAGAATGGGGTCAAACTGGTTTGCATGCAGTCTGTTTGTGATACCGCACAGTTACATTGCAAATCTGTTGGCCATCTGTTGCAAATCCGTTGCAAATCTGTTGCCATCTACATCCACAGAAATTCAGATTAAATGGAAATTAACTACTTGCTTTCAGAGTCCGTCCAAAACAGAAATTGAAGCAGAAATTCAGAAATTCCTCCACTAATAGTGACGTAGTTGTTGGTGCAAAATGACACAGGCGCTTTGCAGCCTTGGTTTCACTTAGGATTATAACCAGAATACAACCAGTTGGCTACCAGTTGAGTCAGTTCCTTTATTACAAAGAGACAAGTTGCAGACAAGTTGCGTTCACTGGAGCAAACCCACTCCGATTCATTGCAATGTGTTGGCAGTCTGTCTGCATTTATAAATTAGACGCCGATTATTTGCAAACCTTCGACCAGTTGGTGGCCGCAACTACTTGCAATCTGTTGCCAAATGTGAAAAAAAAAATTCAATGCAATCACCGGGCAACCACCAGATTTTTTTTCCTAGTGGCACGGAGGTTGCTATTGTATCTTCACTCTCATGTGGCTGAGCCATTGGGAAATCGCAGCTGCCATAGGGCGAGAGGCAGGCTACACCCTGGACAGGTAACTCATTAAATTGCATGTGGCTTGGGGTTCATAGCTAGCAGTAGAATATCACAATAGGGGGTGTTTTCTTGCATCATAGTTTGCAAAACTCTTAGATTGTGTTTCAGACCAGCCTGCGTTATGAATTCCCCCTTTTCCTTCTCCTGAGCCAATAAGGCAGGTGAGGCAGGTGTGGGTCACCTACAGCTCCATATCTCCTCTGTGTCATCTACACAGTACAAAGACAATGTCTTCTGTTTTACACTGAAGTCTAATAATCTGCGGTAAATACCATTTCATGCAGCGCCGCCATCCGGTCAGTCTTTGCATAAATGTTGCCTCACAGGAGTAACACATGAAGAGTAGCGCAGTGTCTCCATTTGACATCCACAGATGTGTATGTTCATTAAAGCTTCACAATGCTGCTAGTGTGGCTTTAGAGTTATTGAGATTTGTAGCGTGATGAAAACTGGCACTACAGAGAACTTGCATTAGGCCGGTGTCTAAATTCTGCATGCAGACTCTATTAATTACAGGATTACAATGCCTGTTCCAGTCTGTCGTTGCAAAGATCACAGACAGCTGAAAAGGATATAATCAGGCAAAGATGTTAGTCTAAATGAATACAGCCAAACAATACACCCTGCTGTTTATTGTACCTATAAATAACATGGAGGTCTTTTAAAAAGCAATTAAAACATCCATACGCCATCTTTCAAGCAACAAAGGAGCCAACAGGCCTAAAATTGTGAATCAAGGTCAAGAAGAATATATCACGCTGAAAAACAGTCGTCTGTTTTTCTCCTTTGCCAAACTTTGGGATTTTTTTATTTATTTATTTTTTTACTGTCTATCTCTTTACCCACTGTCAGACACAGCTGACATTAGAATTCTGACACAGCCTCCTTCAAGCAGTGTTCAGTGCCAGCCACTTAATTTGTCATTTATTGCTCCATGACAACTGAAGTAATTGAACCTCTTGCCCATGGATGCGATCTGCCAGCCTTGTGGCATTTTCCCTCCTTGGGTAGAGATTGTGCTGCAGGGCCATGGTGCAAATAAGGGCACAGATCTCATTTTATAGGGCAGTGAGATTGTTAGTATGTACCCTGGGCACAAAGGGCTCTCTGAAATGTTTTGTCGTGCACCTCAGAAAGGCTACCCAGACTCCAGATAAAAAGAAATCAGAAAGTATACAGTAAATAGCTAAAAAAAAAAAAAAAAAAAAGCCTCATGAGATAAGGTTAAATGTTTTATTGAAGTAAAAGATTTTAGGAAGTCCTGTAGTAGACCAAAAAAAAAAAGAAGAAAAAAATGACATGGCTGCAAACTGGAGATCATTTGCATGTCTATCTCAAACATCGTCCACGGGGAAATGAAGGCAATGTGAATCAGATAACGAAACAATGAATTAAAGATGAATCTTTGATCTGCTGATTTCCTGCTTTCAGAGTGTACAAATGATCACCTCGCTCTTTGTTATGAATATTCACACATCTGACAGAAAGAAATCTATTGATTTGCTGACCCCCTGACCTTTCCCACTGTGCTATCGCCAGCTGTTCATACCTGGAATTATCCTGTCATCTCCTCTGCACAGTGTTGAAAGTTATATTGACCATACAGTACACTTGCACGGCCATCGAGCCAGCTCAGTGTAGTCTGCATTTATGTATGTTGGTGTAAACAAATTATATCTGGACAGCGATGAACACAGAGCATATGTAAAAACCTCCAAGAAGCACTAAGAACAGATTAACTGTTTGAGAAACAAGCTGCCCAGATGTTACAGGAGTAGGAGCACAAGTGCTTATCCTAAGCCACACGAGATAAACGAAACCCCTTCATGTGCATATTATTAGTATTCAAAGCTGAAAAACCTAAATTTAAATTTAGGACTAAAATGTTATTGTGCAGTATGGTTAAAAAAAGAGTGACAGAGAGAAAGCATTTCATTTTGTGTGGGGAACTTCTTTCCATTTAAAATATTTGCAGCTGTAACTTTGGGAGTACTGTATATATACAGTGTTGCAACTAGAAACCAGGTTCATACAAGGGACAGAGCATGGACCAAAACATTAAAGCTAGCTGCAAACTTCAAATTCCCCCCAAACCCCCCCAAGAAATGCAGAGCGTAAAGACGATAAAATGCTCTACAGCACTGAGGAAAACTGCAGAATGGGGAGTGAACTAAGCTGAATGTTGTGTTTAAGTAATCACACAGAGGTGGCAAACCCTATAACTGGCTCCTTTCAGAGTCAGTGCTGGAATAAATATAGCAACGGAACAATGACAGCTGAAGGAGACACATCTGCTTCCAGAGAATTCCCAGCACAGCGCACCAGCTACCTTGGCCAAACTTTGCTTTTGCATTTGGATTGCTCAGTTTTAGCTCACTAAGGTGCCAAGCTGCCTTATTAAAAATAAATACAGTCTGTAAAAATTCATACCCCAGCTTCTCCAGGTCATAACCTAAACTATTGTTAGGTGTGATGTTGCTTTAGGCTACACGTAAGGTGCGAGAAGGTCTGGGCCTTCAGAGACAAAAATTTTACCAGATGTATATTTGGCTGATCTCCACTCAAGGTTATCTTCTTGTGCAAAGCTGCATGCCTGCTAGCCAGCAGGTGTGCATTTAATATTTCATAAATGGACATTAAACTAATGTAGACAGTAAACATGAAAAGCTATATCAGACCAACCCATCTTCCTTCCTTCACACGACGACTGCTGATGAACGCTGGGTCTTCGAGCCAGACCACAGCAGACCAAACAGCAGGCGTTAGTCAAGTGCGTAAGCCTGAAGGTGAAGAATCGGGTCAGGAGCACCACCGCCACTCACTACACACCCCACTTGACAAATTTGGCTCCTAGCGGCTTTTTCCTGTTTCTTTAAAATACAAATTGAGATGGAGGGTTGTCATTTTGACACACTAGAGAGTTCCAGTGATCCAGTGCAAATGTGCATGTCTGGGGGGGGGGGGGGTTACAGCAGAAATTCCAAATAGCAGGAGTGTCTGTAGCAGTGCAGCTGCCCAAGGAGAAGAAACAGAAGAGGATGGTGGCCAAATTTAAATCAGGAAGGTTTTTGCTTTTAGGGGTGGACTCCCTGATGTTTTTGATCCCATACACCCTACTGCACTTATTACAGTTACTGCACGACATAATACTACGTTTCCAGGACTTCTCTTGACCAGAGAAAGCAATGCCTGGTACAGATCTGCCAAGATAATTTCATCATCTCCGTTCACACTGAGGTCTACAGCAGACACTTTACCACCGATCAGCTCAGCCAACAACACCCAGTGGTTGTTAGATTGGTAAAAGTACCGTGTCTAAGCCATTCAAGCATGGTCTGTTTGTTTTGGTTTTTATTTTACTAGCAGTCTTCATACTTAATATCATACTGCAGAGCAAAGTGTTATATACTGTAAATTACTGTGCAAAAGTCTTGAGCCAGCCCTCATTAACCTCATACTTTTCTTCCAAGGAGCCAGACGTTCTTGTAATTTTTTTGAGCAATAGTTCTCCAGGATTTCTAAAGGTCTTTCAAAGTTTTTCTTTAGACATTGTTGCGCCACTTGACCTATGAATCCTTCAAACATAAAAAGGCACCTAACTCAAGGGATGAAGCGGTGTTTTGTCACATACTGTAAGAGGCAACTTAGCAACGAACCAATTTTAAATCATATCTTTAGGCACTTTGTTACTAGCAGCCTGTAGCAAAAACACATAATAGGTTCCCATTTCTTTAGTTTAATCTATAAAAATTAAAAGATAACACTGTTTGACAGACATAAAATAGTGTTTTTGCATCAACAAGGCGATTTTCAAAGAGCCATTAACCAAAAACTTGGCGTATCTCAGCATGGTGTGAAGTGTGTCCTTAAAAAACTTTGAGGAAGCTGGACAAGGGGAGAACAAAGAAGCAGCAGGCTTTAAAAAACGATCTACAGCAGACAAACAGTATCCGAAAGTCCTTAAGAAATAGAGGTGGAAAAAAATCCAACAAAGACCTGACACAGGACCTGAGAGATGCATCTGATCCTCCAGTTGATCCACCTACTGTTCACCAAATTTCATTAGAAATGGTGTGATTGGAAGGATGGCTTTCAGGAAGCCATTCTTAAGGAAAGGAAAGAGGAAGAAAAGGCTGAGGTGTGCCACATGACACGATAACTGCACCAAAAATCAGGGAAAGGATCTTGTGCAGCAAATAATCCAAATCTGAAATTTGGGTTCAGGCACGGGGGAGGTCATGAGAGAAGTACGAGTCTCTAAGCTCTGTCATTGTTTGGCCTTTCAGCCAGTAGCGTTGGGCATCTTGTCAAAATTGATGGAACTGTGAATGCAGTCAAAGAACCTGGACCTCAACATTATTAAAGCAGAGTGGGATCATCCTGACAGAGAATGAAACAAAAGGCAGAAACATCTAAAGAAGAGCTTTGAATCTCCTTCAAGAAGCCTGGAGAACGATTCCTGAAGTCTGCTGAAGGAAATGTGAAGGAAGCTGCCCGAGAGAGTTCAGGCTGCGTTAAAGAATAAAGGCGGTCATGCTAAATACCGACTTTCAGGCTTGTTAGAATTGTACAAACTCGGCTTTTGCCTTATATACTGTATTTTCACGTATGTTTGAATGTTTCATTAAATTGCTGCAAAAAAAAAAAAAAACTGTTTCCCGTTTTCCTAGCAACATATTTGCACAGCACTGTAAATGAAGTCAGTCAGAGTCTGACATTTTCATTTCTCAAGCCAAAGGTCGATTTTGTAGTTAGTGCCCTCTCGTTGAAGGCATACAGGTCTGCAAATGGATTTTATTCATTCATATATGACAAATAACAGAAAGCAACTGGATTTATTACCGGGCTAACTCGCCTCGATATGATAAATGTAACAACGTTTGAATTTAACAAACTCCCTCAGATTCCCTTGAGGGAGAATCACTGTATATGAAAGCATTTCCGCACTCCGTTACTCTCTACACGAGACATCATAATCGAGTAAGCCCTGCATGCCATCAAGGGCTCTGCGAAGTCAAAAAACTTTTGTCTGAGTGTGTGACATCTTTGCACTGCGCAGCAACGCTAAAAACTTCAAGGCAAAACCCAAGCTCATGAGTCATCCTAGGCTTTACTCATTTGGCATGTGTCCACAACCTTGATATCAATCATTTCAGGAAGACTAATTAGCCCAGTGCTCTTGGCTCTTGATGAGCTTGAGTATGTTAAGCAAAGGTGAAAAGTACAAAAGATGTGAACTGACTCATCTTTTCTCAAGTGCCATTGTATAAAAGCCAAGTCTAAGGCTTCAGCCCCAACAGTTGCATCTCTGATTAATATTTTGGTGTCGGCAACAGATTTCTTTTTCCTCAGCCGTGCAGACAGACGCACCCCATTTACACCTGACATTGTCATCAGCCTTTTATATTGCTTATATATTATTCAAATGGAACTTGAGGCTATATCCTCAGATACCCTGTTCTGCACAGACGACCATTAGAAGAGACCGTATCGACAAGGACGTGATCTCACGCTTGCTTGAAAGAAGTAAACTCCGCTAGCTCAGTCAGAAAAAAGGGCCCATTAACACAGAGGTACGGAGTTTTGTTTTTTCTCTCTTGGACGTGTTTCACTTTCATGACTGAGCTGTGTGAAGGAGTGCGGGCACAGCAGGAGATGATGGACACAGTACACAAATGTTTTCATCTTAGCTTTCTCAGACAGAGCAGACATTTGGCTTCCATTTCTGTTTCTATTCATCTTCAGATCGATCACTACCAACCTTATAAAGCCAATTTCATGTACAAAGGGCTGAATAACACACAGCGGTGCACAGTGAAATCTCTTTCTGCATCTTTCATCTGTGCTGCTCCAAAAAAAAAAAAAAAATTAAGGAGCACTTTTTAATCAGAGTACAGCATCAAGTCAATTAAACTTCAGGGATATTGATCTGGTCAGTGAAGTAGCAGAGGGGGTTGTTAATCAGTTTCAGCTGGTTTGGTGTTAATGAAATTAACAACAGGTGCACCATCTTTTCTGGCTGTTTCTTCACTAGGTTTGCAGTTGGCTAGGGTCAGTGTCGCTACTGGTAGCATGAGGCAATACCTGGACTAATTAGCCCAGTGCTCCGGCCGCGTGATACCTGCCATAGAATACCAGAACTGGCAGGTCCACCGCTGGTGCCCCGTGCTTCTCGCAGATGAGAACAGGTTCACCCTGAGCGCATGTGACAGACATGAAAGGGTCTGGAGAAGCCATAGAGTACTTTATGCTGCCTGTAACATCGTTCAGCATTACCAGTTTGGTTGCACTTCAGACTGTCCAGAAACTCCCCCGGGACACCGTCCATTGTCTCATTAGGAGCATGCCCCCAACATTGTCAGGCATGCATACAAGCACGTGGGGGCCATACAAACTACTGAGTACCATTTTGAGCTGCTGCAGTGAAACTTCGACAAAATGGTCTAGCCTGCTGCATCGTTTCTTCACTTTGATTTCTGGGGTGTCTTTGAATTCAGCCCTCAGTAGCTTGTTAATTTTCATTTCCATCAAAGGATGTGACAGCCTTTTGTCCTTAACACATTACCCAGATATCAGTACAGATATCTGGCATGATTTTTTCCCCCATTGAGATCTGACGTGTTTTCAAAGTGTTCCTTTAATTTTTTTTTTTGAGCAGTGCATTTAGTGAATCTGCCTGATTACCTATTTAGCTATTTAGCTGCATTTCAGAATGCATCAATCGAGGTTACATTCAGTGATTTGTCAACATTAATTTACATCTGTGCCACGCTGCTCTCCCCTGTCTGTGTTTTACTTCTCAACGTGTAATTACACCTAGCGTGAACATCACTACCATTTCACAGCGACAGTAAACATCTGTTTTCATTGTGCTGCATTGTAACTCTCATCCGTGTCCAGTGGCTGGAGCCTGTCCCAGTGTGCTTTGGGCGGAAGGCTGAAAAAAAGTGTGGACAAACACCAGCCCACTGCAGACACACACTTAGTCATGCTCACTCACACCTACAGTGTGAGAGTCATCAATGTGTCTAGCCTGGCTTCTGTGTATGTGTGATGAAGATGTGTATGCGATGACATTCGTGTGTGTGTAGTGTAGGAAGTGTATAATTTCAGCGAAGCATTTACACGTTTGTGTACGTGCGCTAAGTTTATTGTTGAGAACAAGAGGCTCTATTAGTCACCGTGGAAACAATTTACATAATAAGATATGCCATATGTAGCGCTGTTAAACAGCTCGATGTCAGAGGTTAAAGGCAAAAAGAATAGTGCTAGCAATGTGAATGTACAGTATATGTCTTGTTTATTCAGTGAATTGCTCTTATTTTAAAGATCAGACATTGAGTCAAATGTAGGTGCAGATGAATAATATCCACACAAACCCTGTTAATGCTGAGTTGATGAGTAAAGCGGTAAATTCCCTACATCCATTTATTTTGCTCAAATTATTAATAGGCAAATATAAAAATAAAACCAACCAAATAACACTGGTATGAATATATTTATTGTAGAGTTGCTAACTCAAACGTTGTAAGTACGTAAGCAGAATTGATTCATAGGCCTTTTTTGGGTTCAAGTAATTTTAAGGCACCTCTGTGGTCTCTGGGAACTCGTCATTAACGGCCTGACAAATGTGGCTCCATTTAAGGGGAAATAAACAGGCTTTCCAACCGTATGAAATTTATTGCCAAGAAGCATTGTTACAAAAAAAAAAAATCAACCAAACCAAGTCAGTATATATGAAAATTCAAAAATATGACTATTTTATTGCCAGGAGATTAATATATTATTAGCAATACTTTACTATACTATTAGTAATTGGTTTTGCCTCATAGGCATATGTTTGTTTCCACATTATCCCGTTTCTGACCTGTTATTACATAATGACATAAATTTCAATGTAATATTCCTCAGCTATAACCAGTGTTGATAGAAGATCATTACTTAGCTTTTATAGTATTAGATATTACTTTGGTAATTAGGTAGTAATAACTTGCTATTTCCATATTATTACCTTGTTTCATCCTATAACTGCTATTACCACATTATTACTGAGCTGTAATAGAAAGTGCTTCCAAAAGATGTATTCCATTATTTGCAACGAGAGTTGCCACCTCACAGTTGTGAAGTTGCCTTAGCCACCTAGTCAAGTTGCAGGTTACATCCATGTCTGTCCAGACTAATTATGTATGTAGCTGCCTTGTGAAAGAATTGAACAAAAGGTATTAGAGTCTGTGTAAAGCTGTAGAAAGTGTGTTCTGATTTTGTCACAATGCAAACAAAATGTACTAGAATCCATCCATCCATCCATCCATCCATCCATCCATCCATCCATCCATCCATCCATTCATCCATCCATCCATCCATCCATCCATCCATCCATCCTCCCGCCCTCCCTCCCTCTGCGGCACTGAAAGGCCGTGTTTGCTGAAGTCACTGACGGACACCTGTGACAACATCCCAAACAGATGGTACTAAGTAGGCAAAAGAAGCTGGGTTAGTTTTAACAGAACCATAAAGATGCACAATATTTTCACAACATTCACAGAGCCAGTCTAGCTAACAATGTGCCTGGAAGGTTCAGTAATTCTAACGTTATACACTGAAGCAAAACCACAAATGGATGGAAAAGAAGGCTCTAATTGGATTCTCACGCAGCCTCATTTCTGCTAAATGTGTGAGTAGGCAAATGTTTAGGTATAACAACTAAGTTGCATTATAAAACGGCAAATTAAATTCAAACAGGTTCCTGCCCTAAGCAAATTATACATGTGTAATTGTATAACCAGCCGGGTGAGCCCAGCTGACCTCTGCGAGACCTCCATGTTGCCATGCAGAGCGACTCAGTTTTTGTTTTATAAGAGAAATAATACATTCAGAACCAGCTGAAGCTTGTTTCTGCGTGTTTCAGAGGGAATGGAGGAGGATCGAGGCATTAGAGTGAAAAATGTGTCGTCTCTTTTTTTTATATATATATATCTTTCTTTCTATTTATTGCTAATAACTTATTGATCCACAAAGAACTGGAGCTCATTTACTAAAAGTATAAGAAGCTGAAAAAAAAAAGAATATACACTTTTGTTCCTCTTGTAATAACAACTTTTAAAAGAGTCCTCTAAATGTCTGGCGATATTATCATAATTAGGAGCAGCTGGTTAGGTTAATGACTGTGGTCAAAAACTGATGAGTCACCACTGACTTATAGAAATTGCACAGCAGCTCGAGCTTCAATCTCAGCTATCAGGGACTTAAACCTCACCATTACCAACATAAGTAGCCGAATGGCATTCCTTTGCAGAGTGGCTGCGCCTACTTTGCATAATAGGGTGAGAAGTTCAATGATGTGAGCAGAGCTCAGTGTTCTGCTGCTGCTCCACCATGTTGCGTGGACCAGCTGAGGTTTTTTAGAGACCTTATAAACTGCACCATTGATTCTTGTAAATAGAGCCCATGGTTGTTGGCTTATGATTAATGGAAGTAATTTTGAAATGTCAGGAAGTTCAACTTTAGGATTTTCTTTTCTGCAGTTTCTCAGTCAAACTGCTATAGTCAGACTTCTCTTGACTGTATAATTGCTTGAAAATTCGGGATGCTATGAAGTTGTCTATTTTAAATAATGCAATATTAGAACCATCGCCACAAAATGTACCCTAACGCCAGGTCCCGAGACAGCAGAAGGGCTGAAAGATAATTGGAAAGGAAAAAAATATGCATGGGTTTTAAAGTGGCCGTTTGTGCAGATGCACAGTACTGTACAGCAGAGGTCCCCAAACCCCGGGCCGCGGACCGGTACCGGGCCGTGGGTCATTTGGTACCGGGCCGTACTTAAAGAATAGATAACTTACATTA
>JAVDPK010001340.1:251015-283044 GCA_034780415.1 Cichlasoma orientale | reverse complement strand
GCCGCACCTTGAAGACCGGTCCGTGGAAATATTTTCTCACACTAAACCGGTCCGTGGCTCAAAAAAGGTTGGGGACCACTGCTGTACAGTACAATGCCCCCAACACCCCCAAACACACACGCACACACATGCACACACACACAAATTTATATTTTACTAGGAAAATGGAAAACAGGCGCAGCGATTTATTGAAACATAAAAACGGAAATGGAAATGCAGAATATAAGTCAGAAACAGAGTTTGTACAATTCTAACGAGCCTGAAAATCAATATTCGGTGTGACCACCTTTATTCTTCAACACAGCCTGAACTCTCTGAGGCAGCGTTCTTGTCATGTCTTTAAGTAGTCTTCAGGGATAGTTCTCCAGGCTTCTTGAAGGACATTCGATGCTCTTCTTTGGATGTTGGCTGCCTTTTATTTTCATTCTCTGTCAAAATGATCCAACAGCGCTTCAGTAATGTTGAGTTCCAGGCTCTGTGGAGGCCAATCCACGACCGATAGTGTTCCACTGTGTTTTTCTATCCAGGTATGCTTTTACTGCTGTGGCAGTGTGTTTGGGATCATTATGTTGAAAAATGAAGCCACTACCAGACACTTTCCTGATGGTATTGCATGGAGGAAATCTGATCATAATTCCATCAAATTTGACAAGATCTCCAACACCACTGTCTGAAATGCAGCCCCAAACCCTGACAGAGCCTCCACCATGTTTTACAGATGGCTGTAGACACCCACTGTTGTACCTCTCAACTGGGAACAAATTCTGGGTTTTTGTGACAGGCTGCTTGTAACAAAGTGCTTAAAGATATCATTTAAAATTGGTTTTCTGCTAAGCTGTCTGTTATCTGCTTGAGTTATGTTCCTTTTTTATGCTTGAATGACTCACAGGTCAGTGGTTTAAAAAACAAAACAAAAAAAAAAAACATTCCTCTGTAAGTGATCAGGTCCAGGGAGTGGACTTAAAATGAGTAAAAAAAAAAAAGCAGCCAAACCATCAGAAAACCTGGAAAACTATTCCTAAAGACTACTTTAAAACATTACAGTCCGGCTCCTTAGAAGCAAAATGTAAAGAAATGAGGGGTTGCTCATGACTTTTGTACTGTACCGTAATCTTAACAGAGAATTCATAACTGGCTGACGGGCTCCTTTCCATGAGTGTAGCCGGTTATGAAAATAAAACAAGAGGGAAATTCAAGGCTCTGGAAAAATCTTTCCATTTAGTAAACAGAAACCTGACGGGTTGTCATCTTGCCCTTCTGCCAACAAACAAGCTTCAGGGGCTGCTCTAAGGACCCCGGGCTTGCACTAAATGTTTTTGTTCTTAAAAAAAAAACAAAAAAAAACTCGGAACTGAGTCGGAAACTGCTGACAGACAGTACATAATAAAGGGTTTGTTCAGAATTTCCAAAATGATGGAAAAAAACTTTGATTTCTTGACTTTGCAGTCAGACACGACTGCCGTCATCTCCGCAGCTCTCGATGAGTCCTACATTGTCACTGTGTGTGTTCAGTGTGTGTGTGTGTGTGACTGCGCTCAGGAGAGAGAGGGAGGCAGTATGAGTGTGAATTGTGCATCTCTCTGACATGTGGGTCGACGTGAAGCAGATTGGACTAAATGCTGCCGCTCATAACAATTCATATCAGCAGCCTTGTTTTCAGCTCACTTGAGACATCTAAATTCATGGAGTCTATTTCTCAACTATTTCAAGCGTGTTGTGGCACTGAAATGTCAAGTTAGAACATAAAGAGATATTTTACCAAATGTAATGTGCTGCATTACAGACTCAGCTGGGAGGGGGGAAAAAAAAAAACATTACCACTAAAATGTACTGTGGGCAAGGAAAAATGCTACACAGGAAAATCGTTTCCATCCCTCCATGATATCCTTAACAAGACATCTGAGACTGAATTAAGGTGCTTGAATATAGAGGGCTACAGTCATTTAAATGTGGTAATTTGGTCAGGTTTGTTTCATTAGATTTGGCGGTGAACCACCAAATCAGGTTTGGGTGAAAAGGTAACAAAAACAAAGGAAAATGCTGGAAATCCACTGCAACTGAGGGCAGGGTTTGTGCAATACAGTCAGACTATTACAAAGGAGAAAAACTGTTTGACAGGTGGGCGGAAGAAAAGGAGGGGGAAAAAATAACCTCTGGAGCAAGAGAAGCACGTGACCTCTCCGTTCTGCCGTATCAGTGAGCTCGCACCTCTGTGCTTTATGGAAATAGGGATTGACTAAGATCTAAGAGTCACCAAAAACAGGGAGTCTTCAGTAATGTCAAGCATGTATGGGCATGCAGGATCAATACAAAGTCCTGATCTCCAATTGATGAAACACTGCTCCTCCTGGGTTACCCTCAGCCGTGGATTTATCTGTGCTAAGGATGCTCTGCAGAACATGCGGCCCTGCACTTTGTTCTGACATCTTTACATTTACTCTTGTGTTTTAATCTCCTTGTTAGGATAACTGAATCTGCCAGGAGTAATGCCTGAAACCAACTTCTCTGTAAAGCCAAGATCATTTCCTAACTTGATTAGGCCGGTCTCATTTCAACCTCGAGAGCGAAGCTTCTGTCATCTCATGGCTAACAATCATCTCTGTCTAACTGGAGGACACATGCAACGCTGGACATGAGACATGCCTACCAGCTGCTGTTACCGGATGGGAAATCCAAACAAAATGTAACCATAAACACACTCAGTGGTTTACTCGTGTACAATAGCCTCGAAATCAGAGTGGCTTCCAGCGCTGGCATTTTCCAGGGAACAAAGAAAGGTGACTCCAGCAAAGGAGAGAGGCCAGCAAAATATTTCCAGGCGCTCTGTTCAGAAACATTTTAAAATCACATTACAACCATCACAACATTATAAAAGCTGCTTTAATGCTTTGTCAGTAGATCATGCAGCACTGTAAGGCTCTAATTTGTGTTCCATGGTGACACTAAGAGCTCATGAGCAACTCATTATGAGCAACAATAGGACTGATCAAATAAAAATGGATAAAAGAAAACGAGGTGAATACATAGAAAGGGGTGTTTCAATGCGGCTGGCGCACCGTACGGCGTAGGACGCGCGCTCACGACCACTTTATCAGCCTTTGACTGTCTGGTTTATCTGGGAGAATCTACGAGCTCACATGCTGACAGCCATATGTGTTACCATGGATACCCAATGATTTGTATTAATATATGTATCACTTATAAAGGGGTTAAGAACACTTCCTGAGCAGTTTATAATCAGCTGAGGGGTGCAGCTATTGAATTTATGGTAATACCACATAGCTGCTGTCATAAAATCCTGTCGATGGCCTCTTTGATAGCAGATCAGAAACAAACCTCAGCAGGACCGGACCTTCACAAATTTAGACCATTGAGTTTGGGTTTCTGCTGCTGTTTAGTTGCGTTATGATTCATTCTTTTGCAAAGCTTAGGCAACAAAACTACAAACTCCATTCCGACAGAGTTTCCAACAGAGTGCAACGACTTGGAAATCTTATAAACCCATGTTTTATTCACAGCAGAACACTGAAAACATATCAAATATTTAAACTGAGAATATGTACCATTTTAAGAAAAATATAAACTAATTGACTTTGATGGAAGCGACATGTCTCCTAAAGTTGGGAAAGGGCATCAAAAGGCTGGAAAACTAAGTGGAACTGAAAAGAAACAGTTGGAGGAAACTTTTTGCCCGAATTAGGTCAATAAGCAACAGGTCAGTAACATGATTGGGTATAAAAAGAACATCTTAGCGAGGCAGAGCTTCTCAGATGGAAAGATTTCAAGACACCAAGCTGCAAAAAACAAACAAAAAAAAAAAATCTACAAATTGTGGATACAAAATGTTCCTTAACATGAAAGTGTGGAGACTCTGAATATCTCATCACATATCATCAAAAGATTCTGAGAATCTGAAGAAATCTCACAAAGAACAAGGTTGAAAATCAGTATGTGTTAATTATCTGTGAGCGCAGTTCACCATGGCGTCCACAGATGCAGGCTGCAGCTCTGTCACGCAAAGTAGCCACATATGAGCACGGTCCAGAAACTGAATTAAAGGGGACAGGGACCATCCAGCCTGGTCTCAGCACTCAGTTCAAAAGGTCCAGCAGCTGCGCTCCTCAGTTCTCAGACATTTATGGACTGCTGTTAAAAGAAGATGCTTCACAGTGGTAAACATCACAAACTAGCTAATATTTTTTCTTTCTTAAAATGGTGCATTCTCTCAGTTTGAGCATGTGGGCAGCTGACCTAAACTCTCCTCTGAAGCAGTCTCAGTCTTTTGTTTGATCCCCACTAAACCGCGCTGCTAAGCAATCACACCAGACTTGAAGCAAACAGGTTACCTGTGTATGGATACAAACTGGCTGTACAGAATCAGCTCGCCATTTTCATTATGGAAAAAGCAGCATTTTCAGAAAGTACGTGAGGAGATAACATTGTTCAGCTCTCCTTCTTTAAATTGGCTCATTTGACGAAACTGAATTAGGTCCATTAATTGCATTGAGTTCCTTTGATGAATGGCATAAATGATGACTTCACTTTAGAACTAAGTTCCACTGGCTCTCAATATTCCTCTCGTAATCTCTCCCATCTCCCAACATTATAACAGAATTGAATTTTTATGTCAATGTGTCATCCTCAAGTTAATTTGATTGCTGAATATATTGGCATGGAAAAATTGGTTCATTCCTAAAGGAAACTGGATAATTCTGCTTTTTTTTCAGTGTTTATTTCCCTTATTTTGATTTTCAGCGGAATACCCTGCAGTTTCAGCCTACATTTTTTTTTATACAAGTATAAGTTCCTTTTGTCGGTTTCTCTACCTACTTTAAGTTTGTTGGCCTGTTTATTTTTTTCACTGTATGAGGAAACATAGCTGGAAGAGGATGTCGGTGAGAAAACACGGCACTAAAACATGGAGTAAGGTACCTGGGGAATGGCAAACTGAAGGGAAAAAGATCCCGAAATCAGCTGAGGTCTGTTTAAATTCTGTTCACTCAGAGCACACATAATCCCAACAGGATGATCTGCTCCACATCCTGTATTGTGTACACAGTGTTGTTTTTCTTTTCTGTGAATGACCAAAATTAGCTATAATTTTGCCCAGCGTGGAGTGAATTTTTTATTTTTTTTGGTTAATGTTTGACTCCTGTCTGCCTACACAAATCCAGAAAGCGTTTTAAATTTGGAGCGCTGAAACAGGCCCGCTGATCAGAGTGTATTATATCCCTTTTAGATAAGGCAAGTAAAAATATTCTGCCGGAACAAAGGGCTGACCCATTTGTTTGATTTGAAAAGAAGCATTGGCAGTCGGAGTGAAAACGGAGAGATGAATCCCTCCTCTCCCTCCACCTGTTCACAATACATGTCACAGCAGATTATACGCCAGCAAATATTTAAACATCTCAATAGCATTTAACATCAATATTACACAGAAATGAAGTGCGACACTGGCAACAGCTGTGTTTGCGGGCAAAATTTCATCCAAGTACGATCAAAAATTTGATAGATTTGCTTAATAAGGCTGGTTCTTCCTCCCCTGCTCCCTGCAGACACTACACCCACTCCAGCAGTGTGCACACATACACTTTATGTAAGAGATATATATGTGTGTGTGTGTTTATATATTTATATGTGTGGGTCTGAAAAGTGAAGCAAAGCAGAGGTGCTTTAAACTGGCATTCTTTCCCATGGCCAGCAGGAGGTAGCAGTCTATGAGGAAATGGCCCGACTGCTTACTTCATTCATGACCTCAGAAAACACTTTTTCAATGGGTTGATGATCTCAGGTGCTAGTTTGAAGTCTTACTGAATCCAACATCATGTTCATTTTGTAAATCAAACTTCCATTTGGATAAAAATAGATCATAAATGAGACGACTGTTTAGGGAGTGGCTAACTCGTGATTGACAGGTCCTGTCCCGCGTGCGTGCTCTGGATTCGTACCCTCGATCAAAAAAAACAAACCAAGATGGAAACAGTCAAAAAAGCTCAAGCTGAGGCTTCAGAACAGCATTTCACAAACCAGCGGGTGATATCACAATGACCGTGTGTGTCTTATCTTATACAGGACGTATGAGGGTGCCTTCAGGAGAGCCAGTGTAAATGCTCCCCGAAAGATCATTCCTGCTCACTTTGGGATCCCCTTGTTTTGTTTCTGTTTTTTTTTTTTTTTTTATATGATGGGTTGCATTTAAACTGAATTAATATGCAGGTATGCCCCTCGTAATGACTTATATTAACTGCAGATCCCTTAACTTTAAGGGAGTCTGTTTTTGCAGTTATTTAGTTTCTGACCAGTTCCCTGCTAAATATGTTTTGTGGATTAAATTTGTAGGTTCTGAATTTCACTGGACTACTTTAATGAATTAATATTTTACATCCCAACTCCTTTTTTCTATTCTTTTTTTAATTATCATTTTTTTTAATCTATTGCTGGCTTTGATAACTGTCGTACTTTAATCTTTTATGGACTTACGGCTTTTTTTCATCTTATTGTTTTCTTAATTATCTAACCATTTCTTTTAGTTTTGCATTACCTACTATAGAGTGTGCTGCAATCTCTGCTGTGCTGCTCATGCTTTGTGCAGCACATTGTGCTCCCACCTGGAATGAAACGTGCTGTATAAATAGTTTGACTTGCTTGTCAGGTAGCATGTTTTCAGACCTTAATCATGCTTTGTGCTAATTAATTTTAGCAACACTTGCACTGAGTTGTTTTGTTTTTTTCACTAACTAGTTTAGGCTAAAAACCGCTTACATACATGCATTAAGCACATCAGGAACTAAGGTGCTAAACATGGCAAACCCACCTGCTGAACATCAGCGCCTTCACTGTGAACGTTCTGATATTCATATTACAGTTTAAGTGAAGAAGGTGGCAGAGGTGTTGCATCATTTTCAGTTTGTTCTGAGTGACACACCATTTTGTCCCATCAGACAGAGTGAGAACATACTTGGGATGTTGCAGCTACATAATGCAGAGGTTTTACTTTCTGGGGAAAAATACAATTTTTGAGGTGGACCTGAACGTTCCATCAAAATTCTTCTGAGCAGAAAGTGATAAAAGAAACTGTAGTGTCACTTTACACAGAAGCGTGGAGTCCACCAACTTACTAGGGCAAGCGCTAATGTGCCGAGTCAACATTTCATCATTTCATTCTCTTTTAAATATCACTTTCAAATTCTTTTCAAGTGAATCAAAGTGACACAGTAGGCAGAACCACAGCGCCTCCGTCAAACTGTCTTAATAGCTCTAATTAAATGAATCATAATAAAATGAAGGGCTAAACACGCAGTAACTGCTTCAAGCTGAGCTGAAAAATTAACGTGGCTGCTGTGACCATAAAACGGCATAAAATGTTATGTCTAATATTTTCATGTTATATTATTCATTCTGTCTGCGGTGCCCGACTTTTCATAAAGTGCTAGATAAGCTGTCAAATCCTATTAAAGCAGAAGTGTCGCTGACTGAGTGAGCAGAAGCTTAAACTGAGGGAATCCAGGGCGTGTGATTGCTGATTGATAGATATGCCACGATAATAGGACACTCGATATGGGATTCAGATTTTTGAGAAGTTATTAGAAGTTTACTGATATGCGCAAATACTTTTTTTTTCTTTTACGAGAGACATTGATCTGGCCTCCTTGGGAATTCAAGTAGGTTTTTTTTTTTTTTTTTTTTGTTCCTCGACTCTGACTCTGACTCTGACTGAGGACTTAATGGAAAAATCCACCCTTGGATACACTTACACTGTTATGTATCATCAATCTGTGACGTGTGGTAGATACCAGAAGCATAGATCTGATGTAAATTGTCTTTCGGGTACTGAACTTCCTTAAATCACCACATCTGCTTTGAGTTCAGCGAGTGATTTCCTGCATTTCCCTAAATACCTTTTGACAAGCACCACAGAACTGAGGGTCAGGTTGCTTGATTCAGCTGCAGTGGGTAGGTGGAGAGGAAAAAAATAATAATAAAAAAAAAAAAGACCTGACATGTCATGAGGCTGCATTGCATTGTGGTCTATTGAGGCTGCTGTCAACAGGAGAAATTGGTTTCTCTGCTTCTTCTGAAATGCATTTCTCTTTTATGATAGATTGTTGAATGCCTGTGTAAAATTGTGGGCCAATCTTTCACAGGGTCTGACAACAAAACTAGATGTACCCCCCCTGGAGTTATAGCAATGTGGAAATGTTGAAGCACATCAAAGAGTTCAAACAAAATGAGTCCAGAAAAGAAAAGCACATTCCTCAATAGCAGAGCATTACATCTACTTTAAGAAGTAATTCCTTTAAGGCGTCTGTATTAATTGCTCAGATAAGACTGGCCTTGCAGGAAAACTGCCTGTCCTCTGATGAAGCACAAGAGCACGACTCCAGCAGAGGCCCCAAAACACCTTCGCGCGATGATTACGGCCGTTAACAGGCACAGGTATCACGAGTGGTTTACGGTGAGAGCAAACGTGCAAACGGTGTGACAGAGAGGAGTGTGACGAGGTTTGCTGAGTCGTGAAGCACGTCAGCAGCTAGTGGATGGGACCATTTACAGACATACCTTTAGGAAAATCCTGACAAATCCTGATAACAGTGGAAAAACTAAATGCTAGCTAAATTACTGAAATACTTTAGCTGTAATTTCTTTTTGCTAGTAAAAACTGGCAGCTAACATGCTAAACTAAGAAGGTGAACATAGTAAACACTTCAACACATAGACTCAAATTGACTAAGCAATCAATATTGACTGAAGCAGTTAATGTTACACTCCATAATAAACCCAGCTAGCTGAATTGTGTTGACCAAATACGGGCGAAATTGCCCGTGCCAGAACAAAAAGACTCGGCTGGAGTGCCCGGTTAATTAATTCTTCAGCTGAGGAAATGCACTCATTCGCCTTCTTTACAAGATGCATTTGCTATGCTCGTACCGAATAAGAATCAACAGGCACCGGCCAGTTAGCACTTCTTAATATAAAAAGAATAGCTGCACAGTGTGGATAAACGGAGCCTAATCCTGAGCTGTGCCATTTTATTCAGCATCATGATATCACAGTAAAGGTGACTTTTGATCTTGTGGATACAAAATGTCATTTTTTTAAACCTGGTTAGATATTTGCAGGAAATCATAATTAGCATATCTTGTAGCCATAAACATGTTCTGTTGGGTCAAACTGACCTTTTACCTCCCAATTCTAAACAGTTCACCCTCGAGTCCAAGAGAACATTTGCTCCAAATTCAAGGAAACCCTCAAGGTGTTCAAAAGAATGAGACAGACGGATGAGACACACATCCAATGCCTCAGCTGTAGCCAACAAGGAAGCATTAAAAAAAAACACACCACACCGCAATCAGTGACACAAGGACACAGCTCTGGCTTTATCCGTGGGGTACAGTGTGCAAAAAACAAAGGAACTGACAAATTGTGCTATTGTGTTAGCGGGACTTTAGTTCAGAAAACACTTAGCTCAGAAGACAGTTACATGTGATGCACTTTGTTATTTTATTTAATGGATTTGTTTTTTGGGTCGGTAAAGTAGCAGCACAAGGGCTTATGAGATACTGTATCTAGGGGAAACACACACACACACACACACACAGGCGCAGTGGGCTGTGTATAAAAACACGTGCTGAAAAACCTGTCAGTCCAAGGAAGGGTGAAGCAGCACCTACTATGTAAGCAGGAATTTTGCCCAGCTCGCTCTGCTTTACCAGAGGATAAACAAAAATTAATAACAGCATGAGCATTAAATAAAAAAAAAGTACATTAAACTGACGTAAAAGGTACGGTCTTAGGGAGCATAAGCAGGAGCCTGCTTCCTCCTCCGCCACCCACCAACACTTCACACAGACTGATCTTTCACCTCCCGCCCGCCCTGCAGGTTTTGCTGTTGAAGAATTTTAATCAGAATTGCAATAATGCTTCTTTTTTTTTCTTTTTTTTTTCCAGAGAAGAGAGAAAATATATTAGAAATGATGTTGAGATTTAGTGATACTTTTTTTTTTTCAACCAATTACTCTTGTATATATTTTGGGCTCCCTCTTGCCTTCTCGAAAAGCAGAGGAGGAGCGAGCTTCTCTGCCTCCATGGGCGAGCCTCCTCTGATCAAAACACGCTTCTAATTAATCACCACTGAATGAAGAAAATGGCCTTGAACAAAAAAAAAAAAACAGTAGAGAAGTTTAATATCACATTAAATATTCATCATGGTTTGTGTGTGGCTCCAGGAGGGGAGGACCACTGGAGATTGTGTGATGGGAAGAGATGAATTAGTCTGACTTATCTCTGTGGTCTTTTCATTTGCTTCCAAATTATTTTTTGGGAAAAAAAAAAAAAAAAAAAAAAGCCGGCTTCTAATTCCATTTCCAAACTTCCCATTCTTTGTTTCGTTGCAGTCAGTACAGCACAGTCATGCCGAAGTGCCACTGAATCAACTGATTTGCTTACAACAGACATTTGATCTCGGGGTTAAATGAAGGACTAGGTTATCGTGTAATATCAAGTGCGCATCAGAATTAATGATGTTGCCAATCAGCGCTGACCTCAATTAAAAATGAAGGTGTGAAGGTCAACAAAACGACTTTCATTTCGTTTTCCTCGCCAGCAGCGCACGGGCTCGGTGATCTCCCACTTCTCTGGCTTTGAGCTTTTGCAAGACTCTTTAATGATTAACCAGAGACACAAACAGCAGTTCGTCGCGTGTGTTCTGTAAATAAGTACATCTAACCCAGAGTGAAATTCAATATTGTCTGTGTTGGAGCGTGGAGGAGGAACATCATATTTTCCGCCTGTGCCAGATTAAGCTATTAGCTGGCTGAGACATGTGCTATTAGCACATCATAATGAGAGTAATAAAATCACGAAAACATCAATTGGATGAAAGACGAGATGCTAAGATTAATTACAAAACAACACAACTGCCATACTCATTTTAACAGTCCGTGTTAGATTGTGAGCTATTATTGCACAGATCTCATGTTGCCTCTGCTCGCTGCTAAGTATTCTATTTTTTTTTTAATGTATTCCACCTCCTCACCCCAGCAGACATCACACCTCCAAGAGGAACATCTGTCTAAAGTCTGAATCATACATATCGCAGAGTATGTTTATTTGGAGGAGATCTCACCCCACACACACACACACACGCACACAGCAGCCTGAGAGGTGCTTTACTAAAGATAAGTCTGAGGTCTGATTATGTGCATTTTTGCTAATGAATCCCACTGCAACGTTTTAACTCGGCTTGAAATCACAACCTCGGCTGGAACGAGGTGGGCTACGCTGCATCTATTCAGCTATGTGTGTTTCAGATTTAATTTTATGCAGGCACATTTGAGATACGAAGTCTCTAAGTAAATGTTGAATGAGGGAAGTTTACAGCTGACAGTGAAGCAAGAACGGGTTCATTTAAGCAATGCTTTTAACATTTTAGGCAGATATTTGTTTTGCTGATGGCTCAGTTACACTGAGACGTGTGTGGTATATTTTAGTTAAAGAAAAATTAGAAATGGCACATAGATACTAAAATTCTTTTTTTTTTTTTTGTTTCATTTACAAATATCTGGCAACTTATCGTCCTTACGATAATGATCGTAGTGTATGTACACATCTGTATGTACACATCTGTATGTACCCTGTCTCCTCCTTAACAGGTTGGGCCAATCTGAACAAAACTTTCCACAAACATCATCACACATGCAGTAATTATTAATATATGGATGGATTTTTGTATATGTTATGTTCATTTTATCATCCATGTTAGTAATGGTTCATTCTTGTATAGCCATCTTCAAGAACTGTATGATTTTGTATTTAACTGGTGTTCAGCAGCGTAACGTAAGTAACATGCTACCGTAATCGCATTACGTTTTTCTGTAATGCAGTACTGCATTACTGTACTAAATGCAGTAATCAAACTGCAGCTACAATTATGTTGTTTTCTTGACTTACGAGTAACGGATAGACAGAAAAAACATCTTACTGCTACAATCAGCTGGTTTCAGTTTGTGTGCACGGAGGAGGAAACTGGTGGCACGGCTGACAACCTTTGAGTACTGGACATTTGGACATTACTTTTATTTTAATTGCATGAAAGGCCAAAAAGTGCAAACTGTGTCTAGAACAGAAACAGCTGCATTATTTGCAACAGTCTCCACAAACAGCACGCTAACACAAAGCTAGGGAAGAACCCGGAAGTGACTGCATGCTGACCCCCGCCCAGCAGCCAGAGCCGGACCGTCAACAGGTGACGAAGGCAGTGAGGAGCAGTCAGACTTGTAGCACTGAAGCCTCCATTTCCACCTGTACAGGTTTCTACAGCAGAATGGTAGCTGTGATCTCTCTGAGCTGGTTTTCAACTTTGCTTTGTGGTGCCGGTTTTGCTTTCATACTGAGACTGTAAAAGAAAGGTGGTGTGTATGTCTTCATTAGGATAGAGATTTCTGTCAGTGTTTGGGACTATAGCCTGAGGGTTATAGTGTTAACTGGTGATTATGTTACAGCCTATTTCAGGCTATGTTATGCAGTAATGCGACTGTAATGCAGTGAGTAGTGTAACAAATTACTTGTAATGCTTTACTTATTAAGGGAAAAAGAGCTAAAAGGGAAAAAGTAACAAGTAATGAGCAACGTGAGTACTTTTTTCAGGTAACAACCCCAACAGAGGTGTTCAGCTCCAGCATGTTTTTAGGAGAATATTAAATGTAAATCAAAACAAAGATTAAAAGCCACTGTACCCTTTTTCATCCTGAGCTCATGCTGCATACTGTCATAACAGCCTGCAACAATAAAGTAGGGCTGCCTGCATGCCTGAAAGGGTAGAACCAGGACAGAGAGCGTCTGCATCTGCTTGCTAACCCTTTGCTTTAAGCACAGCATAACTACAGGTGACTCAGATCTGAACTCTGAAATGGAAAAATGAATGTGTGTGCATCTGGAACAGCAATATTCTGAAGTCCCCTAATATCAACCATCCTTTAAAGACCAGAACATTTAAATTCTGCTGTGTTTTAGTGCAGTTTATTTGGCTTATTGTTAACAGTGAAAATATAAATTTGAATGCAAATAAACATTTTCAGAATTATATGTAATTATATTCCCTGCCACACCGGGGGTAAAGATATAATCTGTATATATACAGTATACAATATGAAAAATGTAACACCTCAAATCTGCATAATATTCTTGATCATACACAAAAACCTTTTTCTTTCATTTTTAACGTCACCACAGGCCTCTGAAAAATGATGTTGTATAATAGCCATTACAGCCAATTCACTTAATAGTCTGTTTCTTCCCACAGTTTGCTGCAGTTGAGTTTTAATGGAGTTGACTGGAGCCCATTTTTCACAAAATCATCAGGTATGATAAAAGCGAAGTAGTGTACTTCTGTGTGTCCACGGATCATTGCCACCCATTCTTGCGGCTACAGTAATTTTCAATTCTACCAAACAAGAAGACAACTGTGCAAAATAAGAATTAATGGCATAAATATACTTTTTTTTTTTTTTTTTTTTTTTTAGGGAAAAGCGAAAAACAAAAAGACATTTTATTTGTTGCACTGTGTATGTGTGTGTGTGTGGTTTTTTTTTTCACGGCAGCATGTTGCGTTGTATTGCTATTATTGTGCGGGGAGCTGACATCAGTGAGTGCCCAGCATTAAGTTTCTTAATCCTTTGGCATTACTATTATGCATGCATTGATTACTCATTAAATGTGGTCTGATCTTCATCTAAGTCACAATTATAAACAAACACAATCTGACTACACTAATAACACACAAAATCAAAGTCTTTAAGGAGCACATTCAGGAATAATAGGCTGGAAACATTAAGTGACCTCCGTGTCAATGACTTCCATTTAAGGAGATTGGAAGTGTGGGTTGTGGAGGTGCCTACTCTAAAAAAATGCCCATACTCAGATTGCTTACTGACAAAATCTGCTCTTCTCAAGAAAGACTGGTTGGCGTGAACCATTCCTCGATCACAACAACGTTCACATGAGCTCAGAGGAAGCATTATAAAGATGCATGTAGCCGTTTAAAGGTTACAAAAGCAATTCTAAAGACCTGGGTGGTCATCAATCCACAGACAGACAAATTGTCCAGATAATGGAGGAAAGTCAGGACTTTTTTGGCTCTCACTTAAGGGTCCCGCAAAGATCACAGCAAGAGCACAAGATGCAATCCTGAAAGAGGTGAAAAAGGATCCAAGGTTAAAAGCAAAGCCCCCGCAGAATTATTTACAAGTGGCAAGGTCTTTATTTATGTGTCCAGTACACTAAATAAGAATGAAACACAACAACAACAGCAAAAAAGTTGCAGCACGTCTAATTGGTAACACTTTTGGAACAATCTTGTAATGTAAAAGCTGACAAATCGTACATTGTGCAAAAAGTATATGATGCTATATTTGAGGGGGAGGGGTAAAAAAATGGAAGTTCATCGTAACACCAAAACCTCGTCTGAACTGCGAAGCACGGTGAAGGGAGCATCGTGCTTTGAGGACCCTCAATCACTGAGGGAACAATGAAAACAAGAAATGTTACCGAAGAATGTCAGTGCTCACTTTAAAACTGCTGAGAGGCTTTGGCATGACTTGAATAGGGCTGTATAATTAAGATGTCTCAGAAATACTGATGAACTGAAACAGGTGGAATCATGCCGAGTCCTCCTCATTGTGGCGCACGTCTCATAAGCAGCAACCAGAAGTGCCTGGTGGAGGTTGCTGCTGCTGCTGCTACATAAACTTCTGTAAGGTCACGCCGTGGATGATTTTTCAGCGTGTTCAATAAAGACAAGAAAAGCGTTCCAGTCGTATCAGCTCAGCAGTTACATTTTTCATGTCTGTAACTGCGACTTCGATGAAGATGGGACCATATTTCATGACTCAATCAATGCAGGAATCCAAATGATTTCTTGCACCTGTAATTTGCTAAGTGATGTGTTAAAAAAAAAAAAATGACATGCCTTTTTGCAGGTCCGTTTTACTGATGTGTCTAGCCTTTATTTGGAAACAAATACAGAAAACTGTCAAAACTCTCTTCGCTTGACGACAGCCTGCCTTCTGTGCATTTACGCAGAGATGAAGTGCAAGCTGCCATCTTGGCAAGTGGAGCCAGTGTATGTTGATCATCCATCATGCTTGATTCTTATTTCTGACATTTTGAAGGCTGGGCTCATATTATAGCGCCTGCAAATTAAACAAATGTTTGCTGAACAAAACGCGCCCCCGGATACAGGGCTCGTCCCAGGAAAACACTGATTAGGTCCATAGGAGCCATTAGCTTTTAATATAACCAGGAGGGGGACACGCTGACTGCTAAATGCGAGAGAAAAAAAAAGAACAACTTCATGCATGAATGAGGCTTGTGCTGGCCTAGAACACGTCAGAATGTTGACAACACCCTGCCAGCTGGAAAATTAGTTGATTTTTAAAAGTAATTATTTAGCCTTGTCTCTTAGACAACAATTGTGTCAGTCAGTTGCACAGGCAGTGACACGTCTTTCTTTCTCCTCGCTTCATTTGCTTTTTTCACAGGCCACCTTAATTATCTGTGAACAGGATCTCCTCACCTTATTAATGCTTGCAGATTCCACCCCAGTACAAGAATCGCCTTTGGCTGAGACGGTGGGATTTTCACCGTAATATTTTCTGAAATAACTTTGCAGGGGATTATCTGTGGGTGGACAGCTACCACTGCAGCTGCTCTATGAGCACAGAAGTGGATGGCATACAAGGAAGAGAGGGTTTTTTTTTTATTATTATTATTTAAATAATGTGCCACAGAAAGACCACGGAATCACACAGTTCAAAGCGTTCATCAGAATTCACAGTCTGCGAGTTCAGTTCGCAGCGTCGAAGCCAACCTGCTGAGCTGTGCTGGAGTAAATCTATAGAAACAAATTAACTCCACGTCTGTTGGTCTGGGCATGTGCAGAAGATAACGGGCTTCAATTACAAAGCTCTTTCTCCTAATTGAAAATGCAGCTAATAGCTTAAGTGCTTGGTATCTGGAATAGCTAAAATAATGTGCATGGAGTGCAGTGGATTCTGGCGTTTACAACACGCTCCTGAGCGAGGGTTTGAGCCCTCGGGCAGCCGTTTACAGCATTCCTCCCGCCTTCATCCGTCTTGACACTTTGTACTCTGTGCCTTTCAATATAAACTGAGAAAACTTCTCGTCCGTCAGAAGACACTTTGCCTGTATTGTGATGCAACTAGCTCAAGACACTACCGATGAACATCACGAGATTTTTCTATTTAAAAAATGGAAAAAAAAAAAAAAAAGCATAGCTAAGACGCATGATGCTCTAGCGGGGCCCATTTGTGTAAATGCACCACTCTAACTTAAACAAGAACGAGAAACCTGCAGGTGGTTTCACACATGTCCGGCTCTAGCATGTGTTCTTACATTGCATAGCAGTGTTTGGCATGAAATGTACAGTAACACACACACAGAGTGCGGGGGGGAAAAAAAATCCCATTACATTTTTAACAACTCAAGCCGCTCCCTTGAGCTGTAGAGGGCAAGGAATAACAAAGCTGAGGGAAGTCTCGGCTCCTTACCTCTGATGGGCTATTAGTTATTCCAGCTAGCAGAAGCCCCATTAGGTCTGCCATTTAATGCTCCCACGCCACATTCGCACATGAAAGCTACAAGATTGATAAGCCGACCATCTCACCTCCAGCTTCCCTTGCGTTTGAGAAATGCTCTGCCACAGATAATCTGACAAAGAGCTGATTTAGCTACCCGCGTACCTTGTACCAAGTGACATTTCTGAAAACAATGAAACATATTTGTGCAGGCCTTTACAGTGACTTCAGTAAAGGGCACAGGAAGAACCTAACTGGTGCTACAGTACAATCCACCGACGTAAAACACATGAACTGCTTTACGCAATGCATGTGGAATATAGAAAACGAGCTGTGCGGCGGCGAGATAAAACTTCGTCTCTGAGCTGCGCTGACAGAGACAACGGAGAAGAAAGATGTCTCCTGTACTCCACAGCACGTCTGCTTAGTCTGACAAAAAGGTGCTTGCAAAGATTCCAGCAACACTACATCTTTCCAGGCACAACATGTTCTGTTAATCACACTTAACCACACTGCCAAATGAAAAACAACCAAAAAAAAAAAAAAAGCTGCTGGACAAAAGAAGACAGAGCATTAGGAGGCAAAAACAACAACAACAAGAACACGCAGGCAAAAAAAAAAAAAAAAGTGCCTAATTAAACATGAGCAAATTGATTAGCCTTTCTGTCTCGACCCCTTAGTGCAGGGAAGGGTCTGGATTTAGTGCGAGAATTTTAAAGCGAATTCCGTGAGTAAAAGTTTCACTAGAGTAAACAAACAGTTACTTTATATTGCTGAGATTAAACAAAAGTAGCATAATGCAGTTCCCTCCTGCAGTGTTACACAAAAGCCAGGGAAAAATTGAAGCCCAAATGCATAATTTATCTTTAATTTGGCTGCAGGCCTTTATAGTGTTCCCCAGCCTGCGGTGACTGTTTGAACTTTGTAAGTTAAACTAATGAGCGAAAACCTAAGCACACAATCGCTAAAGGCGGAAAAAGAGAACGAGATATGCAATCAGCTGGAGTGATTGTAAATATTTACATATTTCATACTGTACAGTTGCAAACAAACATCAAGACTCACATGATTTGTGTATTTGCTGCTACAGCTGTGGCAGCAAGCACACAGGATAGGAGAGGACCATCTGCACAGTGACTTGATCCAATTCATTTATACCATTTCATTCAGGACTGCAAGCCATTTTGGATAAATAAAAGAACTGACTGATAATACACAGATTCATCAATGAAATGCTTCATGTCAGGAATGAAAGATGGACCCACTTTGCATGTAATGCATCTTACTGTAAGTTACCCATGAAGAGGAGCTGCTACTGCATTTTCAGCTAATGGGTATCATATTTTAGCAACAATATGGCATGACTCAAAACAACAGCTGGGTAATCGAATGGAACTGAACAAACCCAGCATATTGCAAAACAAGTCACCATGCACTGCCCTTTGCTTCCTTATCCCACAACAGACAGAAGCAGAGGAGAAAAAAATACTTCTTTTTTTTTTTCACCCCGCAGATCATTAGAAAATTTACCTCTTATGCCTCGCAGTGGAAATGGATTTTTGGAGGGCAACGGTCATACCTCACATTCCCTGGAGCCTGAGATGGTGTATGTGTAAGGTCCTGTCCCATTAACCAGCACATCCATAGTCTCTGAGTGTGAAGGCTTGTAGTCCACATAGTACTCTTGGAGTGGTGAATTAAAGGAGCGCTCAGTCTCCCGTGCCTTTTTCTGGCGCTTCTTAACCGCTGAGCGCTGCTGAAGCTGTTTGATGCTGCTAGGATAGTGCTTCCATGAGACATAGATAACCAGCAGAATTATAGCCACTGATAAGAAGAGGGCCACGCTACCAGCTATGATCTTGTGGAAGGACACATACTCGGTGTCTGGCAATGGGATGGTGGGGGAGGCCTTGGAAGGAGTTGGAGAGGCTGTCCTGTTCCAGGTTAGCTTTTTATCCACCGCAGACTGCGTGGGCAGAGGCTGCAGCTCAGGCTGAAAAGCGGTTGTGAGGGGCAATGTCGTTGAGGGGATAGGGGTCGGCGTTGCAGTGCAGATGTTATAAGTCTCCACCACATCTGTTACTTTCTCTCCTTGTGCCTCCTTAGGGCTGGTACATATCATTGTAAACTCCTTGTTACCCTTAAAGGTTTTGAGCCAGGATACCAAAGGGCAAATGTTGGGGTTACAGTACCACAAATTACCAGCCAAACTGACGGTCGTGAGGGAGAACCAAGCCTCCACTGTCTGCTGAGAGACATTGGTGAGCTTGTTGGAGTCTAGGTTCAGAGTCTGAAGGTTGGGCAGGCATTGAAATGTGCTCGGGTCCAACACTTGGAGCTCGTTTCCTGAGAGGTCCAACTTTTGCAAGGAAGTCCACATCCACGGCAAGCCCTGCGTTAGGATTTTGATGCGGTTCCACTGCAGGTAGAGAGCCCTCAGGTTAGTCAGTCGAGGGAAATGAGCGAAATTTATCTTAGAAAACTGGTTGTGCTCCAAATGGAGCTCGATGAGCTTCAGGAGTCCCGCAAAGGCATTACGTGTGAGGCTCCTCAACCTGTTGTAGCCAATATCGAGAAACTCCAGGTTGCGACAGTCAAGGAAAACGCGCATTGGGACTGTTTTTAGGGAGTTTGACCTCAAGTGTAAACTGAGTAGTTTCCGTAAACCCCAGAACTGATTAGGCTTGAGAACCTGCAGTTTGTTGTAGGAAAGGTCAAGATTACGTAAATTTGGGACGTCGTGGAAAGTGTTGTTTTTTAGCTGTGTGATCTTATTGGAGCTGAGGATCAGTTCTTTGAGCCTCCTTATCCCATGGAAAGCCTGCCCATCCACAGCATTGATGTAGTTGTGGTCGAGATAGAGCCAAACTAGTTGACTCAGGCCTGCAAACTGATGGGCTCTAAGGTTCACCAGGCTGTTATAACGCAGAGACAGGCCCTGTGTGCCGACAGACACATTGTTTGGCACGTCACGGAAGGCATTGGACTCGCAGTATATTATTTTCCCATCACATCTACAGCTCTGGGGGCAGGGACGCTCACGGATGCCGCTCGGAACAGCAAGCAGCCAGGAGGGTACCACCACTGTGAACACAAGCCATCTGAAAAGCACAAAAAGTCCTGCAGACACACAGGAAAGTGAGAGATTTAAGAGCACAAAACATGTATCACACGGGACCAACGTGCCCACAGACTGGCAGAGAATCACATGGATTAATATGGAATACACAATTTTCTTGCATCAAGTATCTAAATATTACGACTTTGTTCTGAGACATTTACTAACTAAGGGGGGTAATTTGCTGCCTACTTAATTTGCACTGGAGCATTCATGGCACACCTACACACACACACACACACCTACACACACACACACACATACACACACACACACACACACACACACACACACACACACACACACACACACACACACTTATTATCCAGCCAAAGTCATGCTCTTGGAAAGGTGATTGATAAGCACATGCATGATGCATAATGTGACAAATAGTTGTTGAGAGAAAAGCCGCCTTTCGGATTTCCCTGCCTGCAGTCATCAGTCATAAACCGCAGGGGGCACAGACACCAGCAACATCAGCTCTAAGTGAATTGTAGTTAGGCAAACGACAAAAGACTGCGCAGGAATGAATGCTTTAAGTACCATGCGGAACAGTGTAGGCTATACATACCCATATTTGCGCGGTGTCGGCTCTTCCTCATATTCAGGGATTCCTGTGGCATGCGTCTCCGGTCCACATGTTAGACGCACTCGGCGTTTTGCCCAAATAGTTGGACACTTAACCAGGACGCCTGTCTGCGCGGATAAAACAGACACTGTGCGCCGTAGCCGGATCCGCTCTGCTCGCAATCGCACACCTGTCGGAGATGAGAGCGGCTCCAAAAGGTGTGCATCAGCCTCTGTCTGTAGTTTGCTACATTAGCGCACAACATCAGCTCGATAACGCATATTTCGAAAAGCCCTCAGATGGACGCGCTCAAGCTCGTAGCCTCATGGGAATGACAGTTTAGCTCCTGTTGTGGGAGGCTATAAAGCACCGTCTAAACACCGAGTCGCCAATTGTTGAATCTAGGTTAAGTAGCAGAAAAAAAAAAAAAAAAAACACTGGAAAGCGACCAAGTGAAGAAATCTGAGAGGGATAAACTGTGGTCCAAAGCCGATAAGTTGGTTATATCCTGCTTCAGGCGTGGACAGCGGAGAGAAAAGGCGCAGGCTGCTGTGGATTAGACCTGTTAACCGTGGCATTAAAAATAAATCAATTGTACAGCAACAGGAATGATGTTGGTGTTAGATTATACGGAGCTCACTGCTCGGTTTCAGGACTTGAGATGCCCTCTTCTGGTCGCTGAGTGGCACTCCGCAGCCAAAACCAAAGTAGACTTCATTGTTATCACGAACGCAGCCTGCATATCAATTAAAGCCGGGGAAGAGGAGCCCTGTTAGCTTTGCGTGTAGATATTTGTGAAGACGTGCTGCCTCTGAAAACAAATGTGACATCTTTAGATGCAGCTCAAGCGAGGCGCTCATTAGAGTTAAATCCCCCAAAATTTAAGATTATAATGAGCTCAGAAATGTTATGTAACTTTAATGCCCTGATTTTTTTTTTTTTTTTTTTTTTTTTGGCACATATTAATTCTTAAGAGTCACAAGCGGAGGCAGTCATTATACAGCACAGTCCTGTTTAATATTCCATTATCTATTGCTGGAATATTATTACTATTTAAGAACCATTTTTGCTGCTGGAGGTAGTTAATTTGTGCCTTTATGCTACTTAGTTTTGTCTGTAAGAATGCTCATATTTTGAGGTTCACCACATGTGGTTTTACAAGAAGATGATTAAAAGCTCCAGTCTTTTCCCTCAGAGTACAGAGGAGCAGGAGAGGTTCTGAGATAAACATTCAAGGAAAATACAAGAACCTCAAAAGTAAACTTAATTATTTTGGTGAAGCACACGCACAGATTGTTTCCCTGGCTGGTAATTAAGTGGAATTATGCAGTGAGTTTTACTCTGTCTGAGCCTCTATCGAAGGATCTATTGGCAAAATCTGCTAACATGGTTTTTAATTAGTACTTCGGCAGGTGGGCCTGTAACAAAAAGGTCAGCTTGTTAAGAAGTTGGCGCTAAAATAAATCACACATACGATCTATCCGGGCTTCTACAGGTAGGATGTCGATTTTAGATCATATCTGTTAAATATTTCTGAATCTCCGTCTTGCTTTTGTTATATCTTCTGAATTAAGATAATTATAATGAACGTTTTGTTCAAAATGTGGCCGGACTATTACATTAGTATTCAGAATGTTCTCTCTTTTGGTCTTTTAATACATTTATGAGCAAGCAAAAGTGTAAAAATTAAGTAGGAGCTCAGTAAATGCTTTTTTCCCTACTCTTTATTGGTAGTGATACTGAAATACATCATGCGTAAACAAAGGATGCTCTCGAGGCTTCATAATGGGACTTTGAGTCCGGGTCAAAGTCATCATTTCTAATGGGTCCCTCTGCCCCTGCACTTAATGAGCAGCGTAATTACCAGTAATGGACATTAATGAATATTTGAGCTCAAATCACAAATAGTTTGTGACAAAGAAATTGCTTAAACTAAAATAAAACGGATGCATCTAGCACTTCGCCATCAGTCACTGATTTAATTTCCAGTGTTAGATCGATAAGCTAACTGGAGGTGAAGGGCAGGGCATTAATCTACACACACTCACACACACCCACACACACACACATATACAAGCACTTTTCTGGCATGCACACACATGTAACTCCAAGAACGGCCATGACAGTACCACAGCTTTTATCCCTCACCTGATCTGGTGCTTTTTATGTTTTCTTAAACAGACATGTGACACCATGTGGTGAAAAGCAGTAACATAAGCGCAGAGATTTCAAAAGTGCGCACGTGTAAAGCAGGATTATACTTAGTATTTGTTATCTGGGGAATCATTTGTGACAGTATTAATTCTTTTTATTTTATTAGTGCAGCAGTACTGACGAGTTTTGTAGTAATTTGAATTTTAAAAAACTGAAGTTTTTTGTGTTTGTGTGTATTTTATACATCAGTAAAAGAATACATATTGTACATATTAAGAGTAAATATACTCATTAAGCTTATGTGAAGTCTGCTTCCCAGAGTCTTTAGACATACTCTGACTGATTGCTGGGTTGGACCCATTTTTCCCTTCAGAGTTGCTTTAATTCTTCGTGGCACAGATTCAACAAGGTGCTGGAAACATTCCTCAGAGATTTTGGTTCATATTGACATGATAGCGTCACACAGTCGCTGCTGATTTGTCAGCTGCACATCCATGATGTGAATTTCCCATTCCACCCTATCCCAAATGTGCTCTCTTGGATTGAGATCTGGTGACCGTGGAGGCTGTTTGAATACACTGAACTCGCTGCCATATTCAAGAAACCAGTTTGAGATTATTTGAGCTTCGTGACATGTTGCGTTATTTTGCTCAAAGCAGCCATCAGTAGATGGGTACACTGTGGCCAGAAAAGGATGGACATGGTCAGCAACAATACTCAGGTAGGCTGTGGGGTGTAAATGATGCTGGGTTGGTGCTGAGGGGTCCAAAGTGTGCCAAGAAAATATCCCCCACACCATTACGCCACCAGCAGTCTGAACTGTTGATACAAGGCAGGATGGAACCATGTTTTCATGTTGTTTATGCCAAATTCTGACCCTGCCATCTGAATGTCACAGCAGAAACGGAGACATGTTGTGCATCCGGAGATGCGTTTCTGCATACCTTGGTTGTAACAAGTGGTTACTGAGTTACCGCTGCCTTCCTATCAGCTCGAAGCAGTCATTCTCCTCTGACCTCTGTCATCAACAAGGCATTTTCATCCAGAGAACTGCCACTCACTGGATATCTTCTCTTTTCAGACCATTCTCTGCAAACTCGAGAGATGGTTGTGCAGGAAAATCCCAGCAGATCAGCAGTTTCTGAAATACTCAGACCAGCCCGTCTGCCACCAACACCCATGGAACGCTCAGAGTCACTTAAATCACCTTTTCTCCCCACGCTGATGCTCAGTTTGAACTTCAGCAGGTCATCTTGCCTATGTCTACTGTACACGCCTAAATGCATCAAGTTGCTGTCCATTATTGACGTTAACAAGTGTACCTAACAAAGTGGCTGGTGAATGTACAGTGAGTTTAGACAAAAAAAACAATTAACAGATTGACGAGCATGAATAAGAATGTGGAATTACTTTTATCCTGTGAGACTGCCCATGAAACTCTGCTAAAAGAACTAATAAGGGCATGAAAAGAACGTGGCTTATGACAATGAATCCCTGCCATCCATTTGTTCCCTGCCATACAGTCCCTGCTAAACAAAATTAAAAGACACATTGACTTTGAATATCTATTTTATGGTAGGTGGAAATGAAATCGAGAAGAGCAATATTAGCAGTATAATACCACGAGATCTCTCGCTATTGTTAAAATCCAATAAAATCCAAATTAAAAATGCACGTGTGTGAGGTGAAGCCAAATATGGATCATTGTGACTTTTAAGAATGTACTGCACAGTTCTAGTCAGTCCATGAGGTTGATCCCCTTTGGCGTCTCTTTTGTCCTCATCCACAAACATGTCAAAGTTCTTGTCATTTCCATGTATGGATATATGGAAAAATATATATGTATGGTGGAAAAACTGTTATATATTCTGTATTCCTACTTAAAAATAAATAAATTAAAAAAAATCGCAGCACATTCCTGCTGTGCAGTCATCCCAAGCTGGGTTCCTTTAAACTCCCTGTGGTCTGCGCATCAATTCTTATTTATGTTGTTGAACAAATCTAACATGACCCACTTTCACGTTTCATTCAGCTTTTCCTGGAATCTGCGAGAACTGGCATATGCAAGCAATAATTGAGTTTCACAGTGCATTTATAGTCAACTTTTACATTGAAAGGAATGCGTCTACCTCGACTCCTTTAGGCTTTTCTTACTTGGGTGTTTTCTTTGTGCTGCTTCTTGCTTTCAGCTGAAACCTATCTGCTCGTCAAACAGAGAAAATCACGTGGCTCTCTCCGCTGCTTAGCAATGGCGCCTCAAGAGTCACAGAGAACAAGTTAACCCCATAAGAGACCAGAATGGCTTCCTTTTGACTTAAAAAGCACAGAAAGTCAGGGTATAAACAACATAGGTATAGCACCACCATATGCACTCACCTCACTTTGCAAATACCTCAGCCACCAAACTGCTTACTATGAAACTTTAATGACTGTCTGTGACTGACTGAACCCTGAATAATAGAGCAAGGGCGGAACTGCTTTTCTTTTTTTTTCTTTTTTCTTTTTTTTGCAGCATAATGAATCCCAGAGAAACTGAATTTAGAGATGTATAGTAAAATAATTAGCACATAGGCAGACTCAAACAGATTTAATCTACGCTGACCCTGGCTTCGAAGCTTTAATTACCTTCAGAACATTAAAAAAACATCTCAGTAGCAAGTAAATGTTTCTGAGAAAGAAGTCTGGTCCCAAAACATCTGCCACTCTACCCCCCGCTGCTTCTGTGACTCAAATAGCACGCTTCTTTCTGTCGTTTAATACACCAGAGGATGTATATGCTGACTGTACCGTGATTACCGTGTATGAAAGCTGATTCCTTAAAGCCGATCCTCATCTTAACACAGCTCACCATCTGCACCGCTGTGTGACCCTTTTTTCATTAATAGTTTTTGAGGCCGTGAGGTTTTATGTTGATTTACAATTTTCAAAGTTGTTGATCTCATCCCTGGGTTTATATTCACTTTCATATCTCTCTCAAACGGAAACATCAGCAGCTACGGCACTAATGAATCTCGTGAGAAAAAAAAAAAAGGTAGTTAAACAGCCATTAAAACGCTTAAAACAAAACTCTTCTGGTTCCTTTCTCTGGCAAAAAGATCTTTGTAGCGTGGCTTTATATTGTAGTCTACCTTTTCAAACTCTGCTCTCATGCATAAGAAAAAACTTCTCCTCCTGCAAGGAGGCCTGTGAGAATCGGTCGGTAATGCATTATAGAGATGACGATAATGGGCTTGTGCATTCAAATCCTGAGTCAAACAACCGTAATATTCCAAATGAGCATTTTCTTGCACCGCAGATATCAAGGTGCTGCTTTTAAAACGCATTATTTTGTTTTCATTTGTATATTTCCTCATGCATAATGCAGTGTACATAGAAAAGCACTGTACACATGAGACAGCTTGGCAACAAGGTTTCTCTATCAAAAAAAAAAAAAGTGTTCACCAAAGTCCTGACAATATAAAGGTCCTACTTCACGAGGGGACTGAAAAGACAACTTAAGGAGGCAACAGGTTTGACCATTTTATAAAGTATTGATGTAACTATAAAACAAAACAAAGAGCTGTGCTCTAGCTTGCAAATTATTTCTGTTATCGTGGGTAATGTGAGAAAGAAAATCCAGTCAGTGAGGAGAAACTGTGACCTCGCCCCAGCTATCATTTTATCAGGGACCTGTAAAGGACGGTGGAACAGCTGGTCCCCCTATAACAGGAATTCCTCCTGATATACATTTGAACTTTTTACTCCATGAACTTTGTTAATAGAGTTAAAGTCAGTGTTGGGTTGTAAATCACCAGAGTGTGACCATAACAGGCACAAAACAAATTTCAATCATGACTTATAAGAAGAAGACTGCTTTCCTTCTGCAGCAGTTTATAAGGCAGTATGGCTCTGTTCTGAGACCTGCCTGCCCTTCCTTTTGCACTCATGGAAAGCCAGAGGCAGCAGAGAGCAGCAGCAAGACCTACAGTAGGCAGTAAGAACTGATATGACTTTGATTAATTCAGACACAACATGAAAAGAGCCAGGCTGCAGATGGGTTGCAAAGCAGCTTGCAGATGTGGGCAGGCTAAAGCAGTTTAAAAGGCATCCCATTTTCTCACTGGATGTGCAGAAGGGCATCAGCTGAGCCATCACCAGATGCGGGGAGGCATTGAGATTAGCTGATCTGCCAGGATTGCGGCTGAGCTTCACTTTAAGCCGTGCCTCAAATGACTATATGCTCGATATCTGTGTTTGTCACGGTTGGCAGGGCCAGAAATGTTCTGTTTTAGGTGTTTTCTCTAAAAAATTTTAATGATCCTGCTGCTTTCGAGTGACTGAGAGTCATTTGTTTGCATGAGCAATGAGATGTTCTGGACAACCTCCTCACACAGCCAGTGAATACCTGGGCATCAAATTAAATTCAGTGCTCCATGTGATATAGTAGAGGGAAAAAAACCTGTCAAATATCAAAAAGAAAGGCTGTGGAGTGCAATAGAAACTTTTCTTTCTGCTTCAAGTGCAGAGTTTCCCTCCTGTGGTTTTCAGTATGTGCAGCAGCAGCAGTCACGTAATCGCAAATTAACCATCAAGATCCCATGTTAGCACTGTGATGTATGTTCCAGAAGATACTGTACCACAAGATTTTAGTGGGGTAATGCTATTCATGGATCTCAAGGCAACTACATCCATCCATCCATCCGTTTTCTTCCGCTTATCCAATTCAGGGTCACGGGGGTGATGGAGCCTAACCCTGCTGTCATAGGGCGAGATATGAGGCACACCCAGGACAGGTCGCCAATGTGCTCAGGGCTCAAAAACACCACGAAAGGCAATTTTGAGAACATAAACATGGATGATCATTTGGGGCTCGGTGAGAAGAGAAAAAGGTCAGAGTAAGCTTACTGAGTAGATGAATAAATCCATCCACCTGTGAAAACAGATGCGCGTTATATCGACAACAATATGTAGCTGCATGCATCTCGTTGTGCAGTGCATATGTGCCACAACGCACACCCTTGACAAGTCGGTTCACACACAAACGCACGCCTTTAAAGTTCAACTTTTCTTCATCTCCCAATGTGACACCCTGTTTATTAGCATCATTTTGTAAAGGCGGGCTCGCATTTTGATCTCTGAACGGGTTTGAAAATGGCCCAGAGGAGGATGCATCTTCTGTCACTGGCAGTTAAGAGATAGTGGTTGTCACATCTGATGACACCCACAATTATACTGTCAATACACACGATGTAGTCGGAATATATGCACAGTCATTTTCCATATACAAAGTGAGATCCAGCTGATAACCTGTTTGTGGTGCTGACACCATCACTGACAGTCAGCACAGCTCATCCCCCTCACTGAGAGCAGGCTGCATTTTTGCTACAGTATATGTAGAAAGCACCACGCAGCACTTCTTCCGCCTAAATGTTACAAACCGTCGAGCAGCACTTTTCCCCACACGTCAGGCGCACGTTACCTAAACGGCATTTAATCTATGCATTAAATTAAACGCAATTAAATGACATTTAATTGCAAAGTGTGCCGCTATAAGGCTGAGAGGCATTGTCTTTCCTCTCTTTCTGCTCACAGGTCTGAAATACATTTCTCTTTAGTGCACTCCACGGGGATCCACAGGAAATATCGTTTGACCGAGACTATCACAAATATTAATACGAATTCATCAGCTTGCTTTCTTCACCCGAGTGATCTGGTTCATCTTTGCTTCACTCATGAATTTCTAGGCCTCTTGTCTGTCAACAGCTCTTAAAGGCACTTCCCTTTACATGCACAAGGGGATGCTGTTACCACACCTTACAACTCGGGCTCTCCGGCGCTGTGTATTTTCCACACTGTTGTGTCCAATGAGGTGAATGCGTGCTCTAAGCAGATTTAGCGGCGTATGAAAGATGAGCATGAAACAACCACAAAATTAGAGGTATCCTCATCCCCTCCCACTTTCAGTATGTTTTGTATCCCCTTTGTTCCTCTGCTGTGTGTTGAGTGAACACTTCACAAAGGCCATTCATAATCCTTGTGTCTGGAACATTTCTAGCCAGCAAGAGGTGTTGACTGTTTATCTACATTAAAGTGTCAACATCACACTTATGGTGCTGGAATAATTATGATTTTCAGAAGCTACTGATTACTCATTTTCTGTTACTTCCGGTTTTTGTTTTTTTTTTCCCTGAATGAATGATTACAAGTATTGAATGAATGGTGCATTTGGATCACGGCCCCCCCACCCTTTCTTGTTTTGACTATTTTCTTCGTTTATCGTCTCTGCAATCATCATGCTCTGCACTGTGTAAATTTCAACTGTGTATGAAGCTCTCATCGGGGGACACCAGGGCAAAGCAAACAAGGGGAAATCTGACAAAAATAGATAAAATAAATAAATAAATAAATAAAGTAAAATAAATGGAAAGCGCAAATTTAAGAATGGTGTAGCTTCAGGTAGTTTTAATTCAACCCAGGGTTTAAAAAAAACACGCGCTATTATTAGATACAAAACTAATACCTTGAATTAATTAATTAATTCATTAATAGCTGGGTTTAGGCATGCGTGGCTGGAGGTAAGCTTATTACACTATGTGTGTTTGAAGACGCCTACGCCTCTGAGGAGAGAGAGAGAGAGGGAGGGAGACGGAGAGAGAGGGCACAGAGTGGAGGATTGTGCATCAGTCTGTTGGCGCTCAAATGGGTAATTGCGCACACAGCCGACTGGACTATAGTGGCGACTCCAAGTACGACCCAGGTGTGAAGGCGTCCTATTTCTGAGCGGCATGCAGGGATCAGGGGGTTTGGACCGCTGCGGAAAACTTGCTTTTGCTGCTCAAGTGATGCTCAGTGTGCAACTCTGAAGCTGCATGAACTGCGACTGAGAGCAGTTTAACGCGCCCCTTATCGTCTTTCTTTTCTGTTCTTTTCTTTCCCCCCCTAGAGGATTAATCCTTCCCTCAGTAACGATGGGTAAGTCGTTATGTTCTTCCCAATTTCGTGACACAGTTTCTCCCTCCTGTGGCTCTTCGTAGCCAAGACGACAGCAAGGATCAGTTTTTAATGGCAGATTTCTTAGTTCCTAAACTGAATTTGATTTATTATTATTTTTTTGTTCCTAAAGATAAGCAGAGATGATTGTCATTTAGGTGTCTGTCCTTTTAAATAATAATAACTGTTATTAATTAAATATTAAAATTTCTTTTCTCTTTGTGTGAAAATAATCGCATATGCATACCTTAAAAGTAGCTGACGTCAGACTGTTATCAATTCTTCATGAAGCAGGTCTAGAGTCTGAGACATCAGACCTCAAACTGCTCCTCTCTACATGATCTCCTGTTTGAATAATGAATTCATTACCTTCACTTATTTAAGTGTCCTTGAACACACATTTTATTAAACCATGTCATCCCTTTGATTGCTTGTGCTCCACTCTACCCCCAACAGGTTCTGTGATGTTGGACTGGCGGTTATCATGTCTTCTTCTGCAGGCAGCTGTTTTGCTGCTGCTCAGCAAGGGGGAGAGGATGTGCCCCGTGAGTTGTCGCTGCGAAGGGAAGATTGTTTATTGCGAGTCGGGCATCTTCTATGACATTCCAGAAAACATCACCACGGGATGCCAAGGTCTGTCTCTGCGTTATAACAACCTGCAGGTTCTGCTGCCGTACCACTTCGCTCATCTCAATCAGCTTATCTGGCTTTACTTGGACCATAACTCCATCAATGCTATAGATGCTTTAGCCTTCCATGGGGTTCGCAGACTAAAGGAACTGATCCTCAGCTCAAACAAAATATCCCATCTGCACAATAACACATTCAGTGCCATACCAAACCTGAGAAATTTGGACTTATCCTATAATCAGCTGCAGTCTCTTCATCCTGGACATTTCTATGGGCTGCGTAAGCTACAGAATCTCCACTTTAGGTCCAATGGACTGAAACAGATCCTTGTTCGTACTTTTTTGGAATGCCGCAGCCTGGAGTTTCTCGACCTGGGTTATAATCGCTTGCGGAGCCTCACCCGCACCACGTTTTTGGGGCTGTTCAAGTTGAGAGAGATTCATTTAGAGCACAATCAGTTTACCAGGATTAATTTCTTCATTTTCCCACGCCTTACCAACCTCCAGGCGCTTTATTTGCAGTGGAACCGCATACGATTTGTCAACCAAGGCGTGCCGTGGACTTGGCAGAAACTTCAAAAATTGGACCTTTCAGGGAATGAAATCCAAATCTTGGATCCAGCTGTTTTCCAGTGTATGCCAAACTTACAAATACTGAACCTTGAATCGAACAAGCTCAGTAGTGTGCCTGTGGAAGCTGTGGCAGCGTGGACCTCGCTGACCACCATCAGCCTGGCAGGTAACGCCTGGGACTGCAGCCCCAGCATCTGCCCTCTCATGAGATGGCTCAGAACCTTCAAATACTCCAAAGACATCAGCATGATATGCAGCAGTCCCAAGTCTGTGCAGGGCGAAAGAGTGGTGGACGTAGTAAGAAACCACTCAATATGCATGGACATGTTAAATGTGTTCTCAACCACAGCTTTCATCATTATGAGTTCAACTGAAATTGTGAACATCACAGCTCAGCCGTCTCCCTCTGATGTTACAGACCAGACTGCACAGATATCAACTGTCCAGCCTAGCAGGACAGACAGAGAGACAACAGAGTCCACGACTATGAGCTCTGCAGCCCACAGCTCTCCTGAAACCCCCACGTCATTTATCCCTGAGCTACAGTTTGAACATATGGCTTTCCATAAAATCATTGCAGGCAGCGTAGCCCTGTTCTTGTCAGTGTCATTGATTCTGCTGGTTATTTATGTCTCGTGGAGGCGCTACCCCAACACCATGAGGCAGCTGCAGCAGCACTCAGTCAACCATAAGCGCAGGAAAAAGGCCCGCAAGCAGGAACAGGATCTTAACTCTCAGTTACAAGAGTACTATCTGAGCTACCACTCAAACTCTGAGACAATGGACTCCTTGGTGAACGAGCCAAGGCCGTGCACGTGCACTATATCAGGATCAATAGAATGTGAGGTCTGAGCTGCCCACTAAAACATGAGATATAAAGTGCAATTGCTACGCAGAGGTAGATGTTTTTTTTTTCCAAAAGATTAAGTGGGTTTTAGCTCTAATATGAGATGATAGATTCCACAGCAGTGAAGAAAATACTGGGGGGCATAGTACAATATAATTATGTGCATAGAAAAGAAGACTGAAATGGAGAGATCTATTTGGAGAGAGCTAATTATCGCCCTGACTGACACAAGAACAGTAGCGGGGTCAGTCGGGCGAGCTCTGTGTGACCTTACAAAAAGACTGGATCTCTGCTAAAGCAGAAGTCAGCTCCACAGAGAGACTGACCTTATTCTTAGACTATATTGCCATAGAACATATGAGCCAACAAAGCAACTTTTTACTTGCAACTGTTTGTTTTGTTTGTTTTTTTTTTTATTACTTTAAAGCTTGTAAAGCATTTTGGATAAAAGTGTGCATCTTTGAGTGTATGTGTGTACATGAGTGTGCTATGGGGATGAGCTAATAGGACTGCACCTTATTCTCACAGATAGTATTTGTCCAGTTAAATTGTTTTGCATTGGGCCTACACGTCTGTCTG
>JAVDPK010001340.1:235216-247042 GCA_034780415.1 Cichlasoma orientale | reverse complement strand
CTTTTTTTCTTTCTTTCTTTCTTTCTTTCTTTCTTTCTTTCTTTCTTTCTTTCTTTCTTTCTTTCTTTCTTTCTTTCAACAGCAAGCATCACATCCATTCTTACACGAATTAAGGGATTCAACATGTGGGACCTTGAAGCTAGCATGTTAAAAATTCTGGGCTAATATATTCAAATGATTACAATCAGTTGAAAAGAGAGTCACTGAAGTATGAAAGGATTCAAAGGCAGTTGTCACACTCTGGGGAGAAAGAATTGCACTGTCTCTAGTGTGCCACAACAGGATTTCTTTGTTACTCCACCTTTTGTGCACTGTATGTCACCTGTAAAATTCATTTCAGTACTAATGCCTTACAGCTTTTGTTACATGTCCCAGTAGGCCCTCCGAGCAAGAAAAAATTCTCCTGCTGCTGCTTTTATTTTTTAAGATCATGTGAAAGTGGTGATAATCAGAGAGACCTTTCAGTGTGCAGTAAAAGCATGCTGTTTTTTGTTCAAACAAGAAGACATTACTGAGTGAACTGCTGCAAAGAATTTTAAGATAACTTCAGAGAAAATGGTTTTGTGCCATAATTTATTCCCTCACTTTCATCTTTCCACTTCATCACTCAGTGGAAACTTAAACGTATACTGGGCGTTTAATGAAAAAATCTGAAACTCTGATTTTCACTGCAGTTTGTCCTGAAGCTGTAGGAGGTACAAACTATCTTCAATTCACAGATATATTCATCGTGCGGTCTTCTCTGGACAGTGTATGTACACTCACTGGCCTCTTTATTAGGTACAGTTTATTTATGTTGTTGGGCTCAACTGCTCATTATTGCGAATGTCTAATCAGCCAATCACATGGCAGCAACTCTGTGCCTTTAGGCATGTAGACATGGTCAAGATGACCTGAAGAAGTTCAAACCGAGCGTCAGAATGGGGAAGCAAGATAATTTCAGAGACTTTGAGCGTGGTGTGGTTGCTGGTGCCAGTCAGAGTATTTCAGAAACTGTTGATCTGCTGGGATCTTCAAGCACAGCCATCTCTAGGGTTTACAGAGAACAGGAAACCGAAGCTACAATTTGCAGGACTTGCCAAAATTAAAGATGAAAATTGAAAGAATGTTGCCTGGTGTGATGAGTCTTGATTTGTGATGCCACATTTCGATGATAGGTTCAGAATTTGTCAAAAACAATATGGAACCATGGATCCATCCTTCCTTGTATTAACAGTTCAGGCTGTTGATGGTGTGGGGGATATTTTAGGCCTCTGAGTGCCAACTGAGCATCATTTAAATGTCACGGCCTGCTTGATTATTGTTGCTGACCATGTCCATCCCTTTATGACCACAGTTTCCCCTTCTTCTGGCGGCTGATTCCAGCCAGATAACATGCTGCGTGACAAAGATCAAATAATCTTAAAACGGTTTGTTGGACATGACAGTGAGCTCACTGTTCTCGGATGACCTCCGCAGTCCCCAAATCTCAATCCAGCAGATAGGAGATTTGCATCATGGCTGTGCAGCCAACAAATCTGCAGCAGCTGTGTGACGCCATCGTGTCAGTACGGACCGAAAATCTCTGAGGACTGTTTCCAGCACCTTGTTGAATCGATGCCGCAAAGAATTAAGTGGCTGGTGAGCGTATTTGTCCAGCAGTGATCTGGTTTCCTAATCATTCCCATTTGTACTCATACGTTGTGTGTTTCACATTGAAACTGTTTATGGCTGCACTAACAGTCTTTTCAGCAGCGATTTCAGCAGTGTTTTGATATTATAGAAGCTAGAAGTAAAAAGGTTGTTCCAGACACTGAGGATAGTATTACACTTTATGAGCTACTTTCTTATCCATGAAACGTGATCCCAGAGCAGCTTTAGTTTACATAACATTAGGAAATCATTTCAGGCAGAAACCCAATTAACAGCCTGACCTTTATAGCTGCATTTCCACTTCCCTTTGACAACACGTCTGCTTCATTTAGAGTCTGAAGCTGTATTTAAACATCTTGTAGCCGCATACTTAGAACTCAGATTTCAGTTGTTTTGTATCTAACGTGCTGTACATGCAGACCAAAAGATGTAACAGTAATATAGTGCATTCTTTTGAGGTGTCACCTCATTGTTTCACTGATTTATTTCCCCTGATTCTTCACCAGCTCTGCCTCCCACACCGGGGAAATCAACCAAAAGCCAACAACAATTAAATGTATAAGATTTATAAGCACTGGGCCTAGTCATATTATTGTTTCCTGAAAAATAAAGCATCACCATGGAAACTCTAATAAAGAAGCTGTGGCCACAGAAATGTCATTTAGAATTGTGAAAGAAATTTTTTAGTTTCTGGTAGTCTTGCATGCAAGCACACACACACACATACTTACACACAAACACACACACACACCATACGCATGATTCAATCCCTCCTTCACAAGACAGCTGTGATTTGGCAGCTGCTTGTGTGACTGACAGACAAGCTGACTTAACAAAACTCAAACAAAAACAAAAAAATGACAATCATAAATAAAATATGTGGCATACATACACAACCTGTCCATGTTCTCTTCACTGTCAACGCTACTGTTACTGGAAAGGAGAGGAGCTGGAAGTAAACGCAATGCGACTGATTATTTGGAAGCAGGTTGGGTATTAAATTGTGAGAAAACAGGTCATATTCAAATTTCCAGGTTCAGTGATTCCAACATACTGGGTATGACAGCAGCGCGGCAAACAATGCCTAACGGCTGCAAAATTTTGCTCCTCGTAATTTTGTTCTGTGTAGGAAGTCGTTTTGGCTGAAGTCCCCGAAGAGTTCTAAATACTACACGCACATTTCCATCAAACGCGGTGACTAATTAACCTGACAGGTCTATGTCAAAGTCCAGTCCCACCCTCTTTATTTTTTATTTTTTATGATAAAGTCTTCATAGTTTAGATAGCACAGTACTGCCTTGTCACCTGTCTTGTCTTTTGGGAGAAAAGCATAATCAAAATCATGTTTGTGCATGTCATCGTCAGAACTCAGCTAAGCTTTCCGACCTTCTGCATATGTAGAGTTGAAATCTTACCCCGACACTGTAGTGCAGTAAAGTTTAATGCGGGGAACATTGTCTCAGGAGGATAATCCAGAGCCTAGAATGTGTAATACAGAGGCGGGAATATGGCAAAGAGAGGCCTGACCTTTGGCCTACACCTATACACCTGTCGACTAAATTATCTCTGTGTTTGATGGAAAGGTTCGTATTTAGCTCTTACCCTCAAGTTCAGTGGTGTGGGCTTCTCTGCTACTGCATGAATGATGGCAGCATTAGCGCAGCCGAGGCATACTACAGTGCCATGACACTTTAAAACATCCTAATAAAGATAAAAAAGTAGATACCAATCCCATCTTTATCTCCACAGAGGCTTCACGGAGAAGGCCGTTAAAGGGGAGAAAGAAACAAGTTACACAGAAACGAATGGGTAGCGCATTGCTGTTATGAAGTTGACTGCCTTTAACAACTTGAACTTTAAAGCTGCAGTAGGCAGAAATCCAGAGAAGGCACAAAAAAGAGAAAACAGCTTTCCCCCTTTGCACTAAGCCCCTCCCACCAGACCAGCTCGAGCATCTATACCGTCCCCTTATTAAACCACTGGACCGCACCACTAGCTTCCTATGTGGAGTATTTTGCTGTCTACAGTATGCTACTTTTCAAGCCCAGAGATGATTAGAATATGCAGAAAGGTTATTATTTTATTATTTTGAAACAAACATAAAAGTCACAAGAATTGGGATGTGTAATCGATCTTTTTTCAAAACATATCGACGTTAATAACTGCTGCATGTGTGATGATGTTCGTGCATGTTTCATTCAGACTGCTTTACCTAACTCGAGACAGGTTACACACAGGCGCATATGCTACGTTCATTATTGTGAGATGAGCCTTCAAAATTACAGTGTTCACTTCTGATCTAATATCAGTTTTATCTCATTTCATATCTGAAATCTATGTCATTGATCAAAGGGCGATTTCTTCAGCTGACAAGCTATATTAGTATGGTATCGTCTATATTATCTTCTATGTGGTTTAAGCATTTCCTATCTGATGACTGATGTGGGTCTTTAACACTATAAGGTGGGTTTCTTTCTTGCATGCTGCTTTTGCAGACTTGTAAGTGAAAGTGAGTTAATTTGCTCAGAAGAGCAAACAATTCAAGTGTTCCTGTTTCCTGTTTCTTGTTCAGCGGATGAGAGCCTAGCTTGGTCTCGTGCTTTAAGGTATCTAGTAAATACAAAGTGTTCATGACAGTAGCTGATGAGCATTTTTTATTGTTTTATATTTTCACGCTTATTGTATAAATCAGTTTATTATAAATGCTTAAGGTTATTTTTGTGTGTGTGTAAACATGGAAATGTGGAGTATTATGACAGCCTTTTCAGTGTTTTCGTAGCTCTCATGGTGCATTTGTGAATAGAGCACTTCTTCATGAACCATCAGTTTGGGAGTTGGCCATCTTTCTAGCTGAGGATGCTACAATTATGGATTTTTCTCCAATGAGACAAAAATATGTTGCCTACTCTAGCTTTAAATCAGCTGGGATTCTTTTACTTAGAGGTCCCTCCTTGTTTTCACTGCAGCAGATTCTTCTTCACTTGTTTATAAAGTGTCATTAAGTAATCTGCGGCAACTATCGACCTCTCTTGGCAGCCAGAGAGCTGTGACAACATCAGCATCGGCCTGGCACAGCTCACACTGTGGCATAAATAATGAAGCCACATTTGCAGCAGAGCTTGTTGACTAATTAGAGCAAAGATCCATCAGCAGAAGTGGATGTGTATTACAATATGTACAATAGAAAAAAGTGTCATCATAATCCTGCATTTTATGTGACTTTTTTTTGGCTTGCAAATCAAATCTCTGGGTTGTAAACAGCATCTTCCATTAATCTGCCTATAAGGTATCGCTGATTTGGGCCAAAAATACATTAAATCTCCGGCTTCTGCAGAATCAAAATTTTGTCAGTCAAAACACACGCTGCCATTCAACGCAACAATAAGCTTTTGTTTTTGCACTTTTAGACAACATATTTTTTGGCGATCGTATGAATTTGTTTTAAATAACGAGCCAAGTAGCACACAAGCATTTAAGCTTAAATCAAGCTTTTATTTTACTTCAAGATCAGATTAGGAGGCAGCCCCTGGGGCTGAAAGATGGAGCCAATGAAAGTGCAAAAAAAAAAAAAAAAAACGGCAGTTACTTTAATTGTCCCTTGAGGCTGGCTCCAAAATTAGTAAGTCCCCATAGACTCCCATGTTATTACCTACATTCAGTGATAAACCCACCTAGTACAAAAAAAAAAAAAGAAAAAACAGAAAGAAACGTTTCTAATCCCCGTGCCCAGTTTCTCCCTTCACAGCAAATGCACAGTGGGAGAATTTTATTTCCACAGCTCACCTGTTTGGATTTTGTTGTGGCGTTAAGGTTAAGGGTCGTTGCCACTGCTACTTTATGTTTTTACCTACTTAGAACTGCCAGTCAGATTTATGTGTCTGTCCACTGCACCCATACAGTTTGTGAATGCATCCTGCTGACCAAGCTTGCCAGCATTGTCAGATAACATTTCACCTAAATATGGTAACTTCGAGCTCCAAAAAAAAGCACCGTGGTAGTGGCCAAAACACCAAAATTGAAGCTTCAAAATGCAGAGTCCAAAAAAACAAATGGGTGGCTGTGTCCATCTTTTTATGTCTTTTAACTTTATAAACAGCTAATAAACTCTTTCTCACAGATTTAATATTTCACTTTCTAAGGGTTTCCCAAACTTCAAAATGCTGTCTTTACTTCAGCTCTGCTGTTCCTACCTGACACCCCCCCCCCCCCACGCCACGACAGGTGAAATGACCCGCAAGAATCAAAGTGGCACCGTGTTAAGAGCAGGCTGACCTCTCTAAACCCTAAGGAAAGGTGCCTCAGTACATTGCTTCTTACCTTATGTTAGCCTGCAACACTCCAAACGGAGGGAAAGGAAACGATATCCCACAATTCAAAGCAATGCACCACCTCACTGTTACAGCTCACAGTCATATAAATTATTGCATTTGCCATCTTACGCAATGACTTGCTAATATCCTGGTACATTTTGGACTTTCAACAATGAGTTAAACCCACAGGGGAATACTGTGTAAAATATGCGAGTGATGAAGCGGCTGCACTGTGCACTTTGTAGCATGTGAATGAAGATTACTAGCAACATTAAAATGATCAAAGTCAGCAGTACAGTAGCTCCATTTGCATTGGTTACATCCTCATGTACTGTCACCCTTTAAGATCATCACTAATTACCGTTACTTCAGTCCACGCAGTAATCAAAGCAAGAGTTAAACTGGATCCCGTCAGTGAGAAGAAAAAATATGAATGCAGACATTTTATTTTACATTCCAACCGCAAAGTAAGAAAGCACGGGTCACTGAATTCTCACTAGCATCTTTTCTCTGATCTGATGAGCTGATGTTTTCTATTAAGGTCAAGGAAAAGTGTTTTACAAAAGACATGGGATGCTTTTTTTTTTTAACCATTTGCCCACAATCTGTATCTACATCACACATTACCCACAAGGCTATGTTAAAACATCCCACAAGTGCAGTCTTGATTGAAACCGTAGGCGTGACAGTCCAATCAAAGACACCCAGTCATCATGCATCACAAGCATAGTTGTCACAGACCCACCCTCTTGGAGCTGATTTAAATTACCTGCTGCTGTTTTTAGATTCTCTCTGTAAGGGCAGAACATGCTTCAAATATTGATCCTTTTTTGGTTCAGGTACATGTAAAGAGCTCCAGTCATCAGTTGATAACACAGATTTTGTTCTGGTCTGTTTCAAAATGTCACAAAAAGAAAAAAAAAAAAAGATATGTCACCGTATGTCATCCGTAGAGTACAATGACTTCTTTTCACTTCAGTAGTTTATTTGCATCCAGTCTGGTAGCAATAATGATCTGAAGTAATGCTTCTGCATTTTCTGCAGCCTGGGCTGAAGCTCACGGCACTCGTGAATGACAGTAAAAGACACTTAACGCTGTGCTCCTGTGTGAGGGAAGTGAACCTCTGCAGACCGCCATGTGTAGTGATTACTGCCGTTTCAAACACTGAATTCATTAGCAGCTAGCTGATGAGAATATATTTTAGTTGGCCTCAGAGCTCTGATTGCTATTAAAATAATGCAATTCTTTACTGTTGATTTTTTTTTTGAGGGGGGGGGTGGAATTATCATGATTTCCATTTTAATATCTTATGAAATATGTAAATATCTTTAATAAAATACATGACTGTAATATTCATGCACCCTGTTCTCAGTGCAGTCAGCTCTGTGATGTTATGATAATTTATGTAGCCATGTACAACGGGTGTTGTCATAGCAAATTGCTTTGCCTGGTTGACCAGGAGGAAATTTTTTTTTTAACATTTTAAACAGATTGTATTTATTTATTTATTTATTTATTTTAACCTGCGCATGGGAAAACGCACGCATGCCAGACAAGCAAGGAGGCCGACCTCACTTAGAGGTTTTATTTGGAAATGTGTGCTTCGCATGTCAGTGGTACTAAAGTCAAACGGACTATGACTATAGAGACTGTGAGTTTCCTGGAATTGTAGGAAAATCTATATGACGTCTAGAACGGGCATTTGAATTTCAAAACCAACTCGCCACCGCCTAAAACATGCTCATGTAATAATGCGCTGCAAGCACACTAATCTGCATGTTTACAGATGTATCTTATTAATAATTAAAAGATGCTTAAAAGATGTGTCTTGGCTGGTGATATTTATATTTTTTTGTTCTCGCAATAAACAAAATGCAAAGCTGAGGTTGGCAGAGATGGACGTTTTCAGGAAGGCAAACAAAACATCTGACAAAATGAAATCTGAATCTGTTGATAGACTCGATGAAGAGATATGTGCCCAGTTTTATGGCAGTTTGTGCTGAGGCATTTTACCCAAAAGCAGAAATAATATAAGCACAAGAAGAAAAATTAGGGAATCACAAAAGTCTTTAACATTGATCCTCTATTGCCTGCAGTTTGCTTCCTTGTTGTTTGACAAATTGACCAGGAGACGCTGCCATCCCTGCAGCCATGCCTGTAGCACAGCTAAAAGGGCTAAATAATTACCTTAATCTGCTTGGTCAATTTTCTATTAAGCATTACTGCTTAATGGAAACTATTTTTGCTGCAGATTCGGAGCTCTGTGCCAAGAGCATTGCATGTGTATGACTGACTCAAAATAAACCACAGCACTCATGTTTCACATAACAGAGGAACATGCCAGCCAGTGCAACAGCGTGATTCTCTGATGTGTTTGACGAAAAACGTTTATGACATCCCAGAATCACAGCCAATACGTGTTCGAATGATCTTGAATGATTCATTTTCCGTCTTTGTAGCAGATGTATTGACAGAAGAAAAATATGTACAATATCACATGAATCTATGTTAGCCCTGCGACAGGATGGCGACCTGTCCAAGGTGTACCCCGCCTCTCGCCCTGTGGCAGCTGGGATAGGCTCCTGCTGCAAAACTGATCGAACAGTGCTTCACAGTGCAAATGGATAATGACCCAAAGCAAACTGCAAAAACAACCCAAGAGCTGCTCAAGGCAAACAAATGGGATATTCTTCAATGGCCAAGTCAGTCTCCCGATCTCAACCCAGTAGAGAATGCTTTTCATTTATTAAATACAAAACTGAAGCCAGAAAAACCCACAAACAAGCAGCAACTGACTGCAGTAAAGACCTGGCAGAGTATCTCAAAGTAGGAAAGCACGGCATTTGGTGATATCCGTGGGTTCTACACTTCATTGAGTGCAAAGGATTTTCATCCAAGTATTAAAAACAATCCTTATATTGAAAATGATGTTAATTTGAAGATTTAGCCTCTGACACTGGGAGACAATGTATAAAAATGGCTGGTGGTAATTCCTAAACAGTTATCGCAAAGTTAATGCTAAACTCATTGAATTCAAGCTGAAAGTCTGCGCTTCAGTCACATCTTGATTGTTTGATTTAAAATCCACTGCGGTTGTACGGAGGCAACGTGTGAACACGACTGTAGCTAGGGTCACAAAATATGTAGCTGCCTGTCCAGATTAATGTTTGAGCAGCGTTTATCAAGTCTGCATTAGCAAAAGTTTAAGAATCAAAGATTTTCTAGTAGGATAAACACTGTGACATTCAGCGGGACGTCTCGATAAGTCAATAACCTTATCAGATCCTCTCAGCTCGTTTTGTGCAGTGAATCATTAAAACACTCATTAAAACTCCTGATGAGGACCGACCCATGCAAATGCCCAAGTGTACAGTACCTTATCACCCATCCACAGTGGATATTGAACTTCATTGCAACAATCTTTATGGAGCCACATAATAAATAAGAGCTCATGTTCTTACCAGAGCCTGCTTTATTAAAAGCAGGACAGTGAGACTGTTAATTGTGGTGCAGATGAGAATCTATAGACATAACAAATATGTTGTGTGTACATGTGAGCGTAACTAGGCTAACATGCATACGTTTATCAGGGTGTTGCTTTTTGTGTCTGCTTATTTATCTTCAGGCCTTGTTAATTTTGTAACTTTTGAGAACAAGTTAACTTCTTGAGAAAGTTCTTGCTATATTTTTGTGTGCCTCTTATTGTTAGGCTGCACTCTAATTTATCCGAACAGAAGAGAAAAACTGCTCAGAGCAGATGGTGCAGCCCACTTAATCTTTATCGAATTGTGTGCAATTCGGCATCTGTGTGTCTTAAAAAGCAATGGCTGGTGTCAGAACACTTTTTTTCCCCCCTTTCTCTCTCTTTTCTGCGGAAATGAGCTGCTCAGTTCCAAGTGGGCAATCTCTCACTCATCACACTTTTATCTGGAAAGCCCTGTGCGAGAGCGTGCATATGTGTGAGAGAGTCCTGATCTTTACACCGGTATAATGTGAGGTCATTCTGTAATGTAATTTCTTCTTAACAATCTAGTTTATAGATCGTCAGTAAGAGCCAGGGTTAGGCTCAGTTCAGATTAAGGGCCACGGCTGACAAATGAAAAGTCTTCTAATCAATATTTTATAATAGCAATGGATGAAATCATTATGTGTGATGCCAAAGGTTACTTTCTGTGTAACAAACTAAACAAACACAGAATTATCACCGGACTCTGCTTCTCTCCAGACTTCCATTGTTAGCATCTTTAAGGTCACTGCTTTCATCTTACAAAGTGCGGCTTCACTGTTTTGGTTCATTCTCAGCGTGATTATCAAAACTGTTTCCAGCCACAGAAACTCTAAAGCCAGCTCTGAAAAACCTCTACCTGCATCAGCCCAGGAGCTTTTTAGACATTTAAATCAGTAATGTTGTTGCAGGTTAGATTTTTCATTAGCTTTTATAGTCTAAGCTCTTTTCCAGTGTCCATCCCTGGACAAGCTTTTGAAATGCATACAATTGAGCAACACTTGCACTAATAAGATGCGCACGTTGCACACTAAAATGCAAAACCCAGACATTAACAAAAAGTGTAGACAGGTAGAACAAGGTGCAAACTGCAGGATAATGTACCACAAGACAGGAAGCAGTGGATCATTCATGGCATCTTTAAAAACTTTCCATTTAAAATGATCCCATTCAGGACCCAGTCTGCATCTGTATCTCGAAGCCAAGCCAAATACAACATCTGCTTGGTAATGGAAGTGGACTGGCATTTATACAGCCACATTCTGACTATTCATTCAGACAGTGCTTTACTCTTTATCTCCCTCCTCACCCATTTGCCTCACGTGCATGTATTTGCTGGAGCGCACCCATATGCAGGCACAGGGAGAACATGCAGGCTCTATACTGGAAGGATTTGAGCCAGGAACCTTCTTGCTGTGAGGTGACAGTGCTAACCACTGAACCACCATGTCCCCTGGTGGTTTTAATAAAGTCAAAGAACAAGTGTTTAGCATTGCAGCTAACATTCTGGCCATATCATCCCTGCCTTCTTGTCTCAGCTGTCAAACAAAGACAAAGTGATAAGATTTTCATAGGGAGTGACCAGAATGGACAAGACTAGAAATGAGAACATCAGAGGGACAGCTCAGGTCAAGCAGTTTGGAGACAACGTTAGAGAGGCAAGGCGGCGATGGTTTGGACATGTGCAGAGATGGGATAGTGGATATATTGGACAAAGGATGTTAACTATGGATCTGCCAGGCAGGAGGAAAAGAGGAAGACCACAGAGAAGATTTGTGGATGTGGTGAAGGAGAACATGCAGAGGATCGGTGTGACGAAGGAGGATGCTAGGGATGAGGTGAGCGGAGGCATTTGCATTTTGCTGGTGAGTCTTAGATGACAGGATTACAGTAATGCCTATTTCATGTCTGTGGTAAACTAAGCAGGTAAGTAATTTTCTGTCTCATAAATATCAAACCAAAGCCAGCAGTCAGTCAGCTGAGCTTAGCGCAAAGACTGCCACCTCAAAAATTCACTAATAAACACTTCATATCTTATTAGATGTGTACCCAAATCAAAGCGTAGGTGAAAACATTGTGGATTTATGAGGGATTACTTTTGTTTTTAGACTCTGAAAGCATGTAAGTTAATATAGGGTGACTGCCTGCTTAAGAGGTAGAGCAGGTTGCTCATTAATCATAGAGTTGGGGGTTTAATCTGCAGCTCCTCCTTTCCACATGTCAAAGTGTCCTTGGGCAAGGGACCGAACCCCAAATTGCTCCTGATGGTCAGGTCTTGCATGGTTCGTTGCCGCTGATGGCGTGTCTCTGTGTGTGTGTGTGTGTGTGTGTGTGTGTGTGTGTGTGTGTGTGTGTGTGTGTGTGTGTGTGTGTGTGTG